>PVKH010006636.1:0-20891 GCA_004027955.1 Chaetophractus vellerosus | reverse complement strand
TGCTCTTGCTGTGTTCATTTCTCTGCATTCTTCTGTGTCTGCTCTGTCTCCCCCCATTGCAGCAATGCGCCAAGTCAGGTCACTGTGTAGGCGACTCTGCTCTGTTCACGGGCAGGTCTGCTTCAGTTCACGGGTGGCTCCGCTTCCGTTCACGGGAGCTTCTGCTCTGTTCGCGGGTGACTTGCCCTGTCCATGGTGGCTTTGCCCTGCGTGTGGCAGGTTTATTTTGCCCTGCCCATGCGGCTTTGCCCCGCCCATGGTGGCTTGCCCTTCTCAAGGCGGTCTGCCCACTTTGGAGAGGTCCCCGGGAACTGAACCCAGGAGCCTCTCATGTGGTGAACCGGTGCCCTATCCACTGGGCTACAGTCGGCCCCCCAATTGCCTTTAAATATAATCACTTCCTCTTTCAGCATTATTGTGTAGTAATAATAAATAATAATAAATAATAGCATTCAATTCAAAAGCCTTAATTCTCATCTATGCTCTTTTCTAAATTAACTTGTGTGACTGTGGGCAAATCTTATGCTTATTCTGAGAGTTGTTTTACTTTTTGGGGGACATTAGCAGTTGGGGCAATGATTTCTCAAGTTACTTCAAGTCACTTCACTATAATTTTTTTTTTAACTTTAAACATTAAGGAAGTTTTAGACTACATAAAAGTTATGTAAAAAATATAGGGGACTGCCATAAATCCCACCTTTCCCCCTCTCACATTTTTCCCTTACTAATAACATCTTAGTGTGGTAACACTTGTTAAAATTAAGAAACAAATATTGAGGAATTGCTACTAACCATGGTCTATAGTTTATATTATGGTTTATAATTTGCACTGTACAATTTTATAGGTTTTGACAAAATGTATAATGGCTTGTATCCTTCATTACAATATTATGCATAATAATTCCAATGCCCCCCAAATGCCCCATTTCCACTTATTCTTCCCTCCCCTTTCCCTCAGAACCTCTGTTAACCACTGTTTTTATATCCATATTACAAGTTCTTACATTACTACAATAATAATAAGTCTACTTTGGTTCATGTTTGCATTCTCCCCTTAGATTTGTATATTCCTTAATCTTGATGACTTTGGAATTGTGATACCTACTCTGACTCAGATTAAGAAAGGTCTTAGATGCTATGGGGTAGATGGAAGGAAATGTCTTGTTTGCAGTTGCAGATACCCTCTGTTTTTTGGGATGGGGCTTGTCCATCATTATTTTGCTCATTGTCCTGGGTAAGTCTAACAAACTGGAGAATAGGTGTTGGCTGTAACTCTGCTGAGATTCAAGGCTCAGCCAGCATATGAACAGACCAAGTCTCTGGGCCATATATTTAATGGGTATAGGCTAATTGTAGGTTCAAATAAAAGGGGTAGAAGAATCATGTGTAGGTAAATTATAAATAAACCTAACTCTATTACATTGGGGGAATAGGTTAACATATATTCCAAGGTAAGGCCAACCTATGGGGTGGCGATTTCATGGGGTTATGTGCCTTGCCTACAGGCCCCAGATGTTTCTAAAGCCCTCAGGAGCATGCCTATTTGAGGCTTTGTATACTGTGGCAGTTCCTTAGATCCTCCTGAGACATGTACAAGCACGAATTCTGGAATGATCTCCCAACTCTTAAAAACTCTTTTGTGTTTAATATCTCCCTCTTTTGGCCAAGGTCTTTTTTCCAAATGCATCAGTAGCTGGTGTTTGGTAATTGTCCAGTGAGTTTCATCCCTGGGAGTCAGGTTCCATATTAGAGGGAGTTTCTATGCTGCGTTTTGCTTAGAGAGAGGCAACATTTGAGTAACAAGTAGGTTTTCAGGAGGTAACTCTTAAGTAAAGGTATTATTAGGCTAAGTTTCAATTTTACAAGAATAAAGTTCATAAATACAAGCATCAATATCAAGGGCTTAGTGTATTGGTCTGTCTTCTTTTGTTAGGCAACTGCTTATGTACTTTAGAGATTTTTGTCACTCTATTAGAGAGTGTAGCAGGACTCCCCAGGATGGGAATTAAATATTTTGTTGGTTATTGTGTGGGTTTCCACCCACTGAGATAACATACTATGACAACATGAACACATTCATGTTCCACAGAAGCATGCCCCAGGTACACCCATTCCCACACATCTTCCCACCCCAGCATCCTGCACCAGTAACCCTCCCCTGCCATATTTGCCAAAAAGAACATTCCCACAATTGTATTTTCAACCACACACCTCTACTTCCCCAGAATTTGCCTGTTCCTTCTTCCAGCCCTCCCCCCAATTCCATGCATAGTCCAAGCCAACAACACACAATCGTGCTCACCCTTACACTCCAACACCATCAACCCCACTCACATCTCAGCCCAGATTGAGCATCGGCTCACCACTCATTACTCCCTTTCTGTCTCCTGATAACCTATCTTCCAGACTCTATGTCTATGAGTCTGCTCAATATGCTTATTTTTATCAGTTAGGTCATGCAATATTTGTTCTTTAGTGACTGGCTTACTTCACCCAACATAATAAAGTCTTTGAAATTAATCCATGTTGTCGTGTGTGTCAATACTTCATTCCTTCTCACAGCTGAGTAATATTCTATTGTATGTATATTCTACATTTTGTTTACCCATTCTACTGTTTATGGACATTTGGGTTGCTTACAACTTTTGGCAATAGTGAGTAATGCTGCTATGAACATTGGTGTGCATATATCTGTTTGTGTCCCTGCTTCCAATTCTTCTGGGTATATACTTAGTGGTGGGATTTCTGAGTCATATGGCAATTCAATAGTTAGCTTCCTGAGGAACCAACAAACTGTCCTCTACAATGTTTGTACCATTGTACATTCCCACCAGTAGTGGATGAGTGTTCCCATTCCTCCAAATCCTCTTGTAGTTTTCTCCACCACTTGTAGTCCTGTTTTTCTAATAGCAGTCAGTATAATAGGTGTAAGAAGATATCTCAATGTAGTTTTGATTTGCATTTCCATAATAGCTAGTGATGCTGAGCATCTTTTCATGTGCTTTTTTAGCCATTTCTATTTCCTCTTTGGAAAGTGTCTATTCAAATATCTTGCCCATTTTTAAATGGGTTGTATGTCTTTATTTTTGAGGTGTTGGATTTCTTTATATATGCTGGATATTAGACCCTTATGGGATATTTTCTCCCATTGATTAGGTTGCCTTTTCACTTTCTTGATAAACTCCTTTGAAGCACAAAATTTTAAAATTTTGAAGAGTTTATCTATTTTTTTTTTTCATTGCTTGTGCTTTGGGTGCAAAGTTTATGAAACCATTTCTTACTACAAGATCTTGTAAATGCTTCCACACATTATCTTCTAGGAGCTTTATGGTCTTGACTCTTATATTTAGGTTTTGATCTGTCTTGAGTTAATTTTTATATAGGATGTGAACCAAATTTGGAGTTCTGATACAGATCTGCACATACATAACTAACTGATAACTCAACAAGGACAGAAGCCCACTCAACTGGGGCAGAATAACCTCTTCAACAAATAGTGCTGCGAGAACTGGATAACCATTTCCAAAACAATGAGAGAGGACCACCATTTCACATCCTATACAAAGGGAAGACTATTCTGTGTTCATGGATTGGAAGACTAAATAGCATTAACCTATATATCCTACTCAAATTGATTTACAGATTTAATGCAAAACATTTTTAAATAAAAATTTAAAAAGACTTTTTTTTTACTGAACTTTAAAAGTCTATTATGAAATTTATTTGGAAGAGCAACAGGCTCTGAATAGCCAAAAGCATATTGAAAAAGAGAAACAAAATTGGAGGAATCATGCTAACTGACTTTTTTAAGCATACTCAAAGCTACCGTGTTCAGAATTGCACGGTAATTTTTGACCAACCAACCAGGAAGAGAAGGGTGTCAAAGCGTGACCCAGCAGGTTGACAGGCACCTAGCCAGCTCCCTGTAGGAGGGAGTGCTGTTTGGACAAGTAGCCTTCCTCCAGGGAACTTAGACTGAAGTGTTCTGTTTTGTTTTTAAGTTTTCTAGTTTTCATTTTTCATTCTTTATTTATTTCTCTACATCCAGGTACCATACCTGCAGAGGGTGGGCCATGTGGTGATTGGTAATCACTGAAAGCCTGAGACAGTTGTTAGGGGCCTGAGAAGGAAGCCTGATTTTTGTTTTCCCTTTGTTTCTTTCCTTGTTCTGTTTTTCTTATTATTTTATTTCTTTTCTTTCATTCACTTTTTCCTCTTCCTTTTCTTTTTTCCATTACACCTTCACCTGTTTGGTCTTCATTTTCTTTCTTCTCTTTTAATTTTTTCAGACTTATTTTATTTTATTTTTTTTCATGTTACCAACTAGTGACATCATATTCAATGATGGAAGTCTGAAAGCTTTCCCGCAAAGATCTGGAACAAATGAAGGATGCCCACTGTCACCACTGTTGTTCAGCATTGTACTGGAAGTTCTAGCCAGGGCATTTAGGCAAGAAAAGAAATAAAAGGCATATAAATTAGAAAGGAAGGAGCAAAATTTTCACTATTTACAGATGACATGACCTGATACATAAAACGTCACAAAAAATCTACAACAAAGCTTCTAAAGCTAAGAAACAAATTTAGCAAAGTGACAGTGCATAATATCAAAATGCAAATATCAGTAGTATTTCTATACACTAGTAATGAGCAATCTGAGAATGAAATTTTAAAAAAATTCCATTTCAATAGCAAATAAAAAAGGGCCGGCTCGATAGCCCAGTGGATAGGGCGCCGGCATACCACATGGGAGGCCCTGGGTTCGATTCCCGGGGACCTCTCCTAGTGCGCAGACCGCCTTGAGAATGGCAAGCCGCCATGGGCGGGCCGGAGCCGCCGTGGGCAGGGCAAGAAGCTGCCACGGACAGGGCAAGAGCCGCACGGGCAGGGCAGGTCGTCCGCGGATGGAGCGCAGCCAGCCACCCGCGAACTGAATCAAGTGCCGGCCATGAATGGACGCAGAAACCGCCCACAAGCGGGGAAAGCAGCGCCTGCGCAGTGACCACTCTCGGCGCGTCGCCGCAGCGGGGGGAAGGGGAGATATGTAATAAAATAAATAAATCTTTAAAAAAAATAGCAAATAAAAGAATCAGATATCTAGGAATAAAATTGGCTAAGAAATTGGCTTTGTACAGAGAAAACTACAAAACATTGCTAAAAAAAATAAATAAATAAAAGACCTGAGAAGTGGAATGACATTCTGTGTTCATGTATTGGAAGACTAAACATAGTTAAGATGTTAATTCTACCCAAAATGATTTACAGGTTCATATAATCCCAATCAAAATTCTAGTAGCTAACTTTGCAAAAATGGAAAACCAATTATCAAATTTATTTGGAAGGGTAATGGGCCATGAATAGCCAAAGAAAAATATTTATAAAGAACTTAGTTGAGTTTCTTTTCCTGATTTAGAAGCTTATTACAAAGTTATAGTAGTCAGAGCAACATGATTTTGGCACAAGGATAGACATCTAGAGCAATGGAATGGAATTGAGAGTTCACAAAATAGACCTGCACATCTATATCTTACTTTTGGCAAGGCTGCCAAGTCCACTCAATTAGGAAAGAATAGTCTCTTCAACAAATGGTGCTGAAAGAACTAGATATCCATTTGAAAAAGTATGAAGGAGGACCTCTATCTCACATCATTTACAAAAATTACCTGAAAATGGTTCAAATACCTAAATATAAGAACCAGGACTATAAAACTCCTAAAAGAAAAAGTAGGGAAGCATCTTCAGAATTTTGTGTTGGGCAATGATTTCTTAGACTTTATAACCAAAGCACAAGCCACAGAAGAAAAATTAGATGGAGGCCTCAAGATAAATTAAAAACATTTGTATATCTAAGGGCTTTATCATGGCAGTGAAAAGATAAGCTACTCAATGAGAGAAAATATTTGGAAACAATGCATACGCTAAGTGTTTAATATCCAGGATATGTAAGGAAATCCTGAAACTCAACAATAAAAAGATAACCCAATTGAAAAAGGCAAACGGCTTTAATGGACAGTTTTCCAAAGAGGATGTGCAAATGGCTAAAAAGAACATGAAAAGATGCTCAACATCACTAGCTATTAGTGAAATACAAATCAAAACTACAGTGAAATATTTCACACCCACTTGAATGGCTGCTATTAAAAAAATGAAACAGAAAATTACAAGTGTTGGAGATTCATTCATTCATTCGTTTCTGATGGGGATGTAAAATTTTGCATCCACTGTGCAAGACAATTTGTTAGTTCCTCAGAAAAGTAAGGATGGAATTACTATATGATCCAGCAATCTGGCTACTAGGTATATACCCAAAAGAATTGAAAGCAGGGCCTTGAACACATTTTTGCACACTAATGTTCAAAGTGGCATTGTTCACAGTTGCCAAAAGATGGAAGCAGCCCACACATCCATTAACCAATGAATGAAATGATAAATAAAATGTAGTATATGCATACAATGGAATAATTCAGTGCTATAAAGAATAAAGTCCTGATACATGCAACAACATGAATGAAACTTGAATATGTTTTGCTGAGTGAATTAAGTCAGAAACAAAAGGACAAATATATTATCTCACTGATATGAAATAGGATAAACAAACTCATAAAGTTAGAATCTAGAATATAAGTTACCAGGGGTTGGATTAGAGGTAGAGATTGGGAAGTTAATGTTTAATTTATACAGAATTTCTATACAGTTTGACTGCAAAGTTTTGGAAATGGATGGTATGACAGTAGAACAATATTTTGAGCATAATTAGCACTGAATTATTTATGTGAATGTGGTTAATAGGGTTTTTTTAGGTTGTATATATGTTATCCTATTGTAAATGATTGACTATAGTTCATAGTAAAGTATAAAAATGTTCTTTCATGAATTATAACAATTGTACCACATTAATACAAGGTTCTAATAATAATGTGGTATATGGTAAAATACACCAAATGTAAACTGTGGTCTAAAATTAATAGTACAATTTTAATACTCTTTCATCAATTATAACAAAGGGACCACATTAATGCAAAATATCCATAAAAGGGGGTATATAGGAATGCTGTATTTTTACATGATTTTTCTGTAAACTTACAATTTATCTAACTAAAAAATTGAAACAAAAACAATTATTAAAAAAAAAGAAGGGCAGAACTAGATGGATTTCAGAGACACATTTTGTGTCAAGTGGAGGAATTATGTTTTCACTTATCAACATAAGGATTTAAAATCAAGGTTCATAGTTACAAAAAATAAATCAAAGCAGATAAAGTAAAAAAAAACATTTCTTTAAGAGTTAGAGTCAAGTAATAACATAGTTAAATGAAGGATACATTTTGAAGGCTTGGGAGAGCTACATTTATTTAAAAATCTGTGACTAAATCCTTTTTTCTTTCTCATTGGTTTTTCAAGTCATTTTCTGTGTTTGTTCCCAGAGTTTTCTTTCTGTGTTAAATGATGATACCAATTCTTGCCATTTACTGTTCAGAAAAGTGGATAGGATCAATGGGATGATATTTATCAAGTGCTTTGAGCTCCTTGGAAGGTAGGACTATATAAATATCATATACTCCACTCAAGTATATAGAAGAGAATTGCCCCAGATTTCAAAGTCTTCAGGGAGTTACCCATATAATGGAATCTACCCCCAGTGAAATTGAGATTAAAGAAAAACAAGTCTTATTGGAAAACTTGTAGTGTGTCATGCCACTTTTCTATCTACACCAATAAAATATAGCTCTCGTATCTCTGTCCTCTTTTCAAAAGTAGAGGTAGAGGAGCCTGAGAAGTTTACCTTATGTCACTGACAGCAAGTAGGCATACTTTCAATTGTCTAAACAAAATTAAAATATGCTTTTTTATGGGAAGTTTGGGATAAAATGCAATTGGGTTGCCTCATTTTAACAAAAAAAATTAAGTCATTCTTATCTACTCTACAGTTTCACAAATACTGTCTTTAAAGCACTAATTATTTTTTTAATTAATTAAGCTAATATTAATTGAGCACAAACTACATGCCAGGTACTTGCTATTTACTAGGCAAACACTGTTGATAAAGAAACAGATGGCCTCTGTCCACGTTGAATTCTTAAACTATATAACACATGTAGTCAAATGAGAAAAGAGAATAGTTTGTTTCTTGTCATATCCCCAATTTACCTCAAAAGCTATGAATGTGGTAAGAAGAGAGCATCAGGATCTGGGAGAGATGATCAAGTTATTGTAACCTTGAACGCATACACAATAAAAAAAAATGTACAACAAGAGACATAAAAGGACTTAAAATTTAATCAGAAGAAATCCTGGAGGGTTGGTTGAAGCTTGGGAAAGCTCTCTCTTAGAGCTTATTCAGTGGCTTTTCCTTCAATTTTGCAGGAGCAGCATTTGATTGACAACATTCTCAAATTTATAGCTAAGTAGCATAAGTAGGAGTTTCCATCAAATGCAAATAAGAGTTGGAGGAGCACACTATGCAATTTAAGAGGCATAGAGTGACCTTGGCATTCCATTTAGATCACAGAACACCAAGGTAAATTCTCTTGTTTTCTAAATTAATGTAATTCCCTGGTCTATTCTTCTGAGAACAGCTACTTTTTTTGTTTCCCATAACATCAGAGGAAAAAGGGATTAAGGAACTGCAGAATAAAGACAACTTTGTTGTGAGCTAAAAATGCCTTCACAGGAATGATGCATGGTATCCTAGAGGGAGCTAAGTACTGAAGATTTCATCCATTTGAGTTAATGGCTAGCTCCATGGAGATGGAAAATAGACTGGCAAATCTTTTTTTTTTTTCCTTCTGTAAGAAAAGAAATTTAAGTGCATGATTCATTTAGTGACATAATTTAAAAATTTATTCATAAAATTATTCAATTATTTATTCAATAACTATGTACTGAGAACATACAAGCAAAGCACTCTTGTAAACTTATAGGAGATAATATTGTTAAAATGTCAAACAAGGCATCTCTTGTCATGTATCATGCATTTTAGTGGGTTGGAAAAATATTAATCAAAAAAAAAACAATGAATAAGGCAAGTTCAGCTGGTGATAAGTCCTATGAATGGAATAAAACAGAATAATTTAAGAGTGTAACATTTAGACCTGTATTGGATAGAATAGCCAGAGAATGCCTCTCTGAGGAAATGGGCTGAAAAACAAAAAAAGAACCTTTTACATAAAGGATTTGGGCAGACAGTTACATCAGGGTCCATTAAAGGCCAATGTGACCAGAACCCTATGAGCAAAGGAGAAAGCAGTATGAGAGAAAGACTGAGAGTTGGGCAGGGATCACGCAGTAGGGAAATTTAGGATTTGAAAAGTGGTTTGCATTTTCTTTTCTAATTTGATAAGCCTATAGAGTGGGCAGAACAATGTTCCCCCAAGTATACCCAGGTTCTATTCCCTTGAACCTGTGAAAGTGTTACTTTATATGACAAAGGGGAATTAAGGTAGCTGATGGAATTAAGGTTGCTAATCAACTGACCTAAAATAGGGAGGAATATCTTGCATTATTCAAGTTGGTCTAAAGGCTCTTTAAAATTGGAAGCAAGATAGAAGGAGAGTCAGTGTCATAGTGATGTAGCCTGAGGAAGATTCGACTTGACTTACTGATTTTGACTAAGGAAGGCAGCCAAGAGCCAAAGAACATAGGCAGCCTGTAGATGATGGAAATGTCAAGAAATGGATTCTCTGCTAGAGCCTCCAGAAGGAACGCAGCCTTGCAGACACCTTTATATTAGGCCAGTGAGACTAATTTTGAACTTCTGATCTCCAGAACTGTAATAATAAATTTGTGAACCTTCAAGTCAACAATTTTGTGGTACTTTGTAACAGCAGAAGTGGAAAATTAATCCAAAGCCAATGAGAGTTTTTAAGTCAAGAGTAGCTTAATTTTATTTAAATGTTAGCATATTGTTCTGTCTTCTCCTTGGAGAATGGATAAATGGGTGCAAAAGTAGAAACAGAAAGAATAATTTAAAGTCTACTGCTTAAAATCAGATGAAAGATAAAGTCCTTATAATGGGGTAGAATCATTGAACACACACAAAAAAGTGAAGACATTTCAGACACATTCTTGAAATACATTTCAGAGAACGTTTTTAGGAATTGGAATTTAGTAAGAAAAATGGAGAAACCAATCCTAGATTTTTGAATGAAACATTTGGATGGGTAATGGTATTCTTTTTGAGTATAAGAAAATGGAAGAATTTGGATGAAAAAGCAGTACTATTTCAGAAATATTAAACTTGAGATGTCTATCACAGACACACAAAATTGGAATTTAGGGGAAAGGTTACAGAAATAAAAGATAAGTGTTAGATTCCTGATTACTACCTTACCTTCAGTTGGTGGGAACACAAGATGGGGTTGATAAATATAACTGCCCAGATTTCCATACCTTGTGAATACTATGAATTTTCCATATTTTCCTTGAGTGAAAATCTTCTAAATAGTCCACTGATTATCTTTCTTTCTTCTTCTTAACTTCTATATGAAAAGATAAAATCTAAGAGTTCTGATATGGTATACACTTAAATCTTTGTTTTTCCTTCTTGTCTCAATTCCACAAACTCTAAGAGAGGAATCATGATGGAGGCATGATTTGAACTCCTGTTCTTGACAAAAGGGGCTTAGAACTCTGTTGCAGCTTAGGAACCCTGGGCTGAATATTGATACAGGTCTACAGACATTTAGAAAGGATACAATGCATGGAACCAAGGAGCATGTGACCAAAGCCTTTAATGGAAGACTGAGGTATTTATGCATTGCAATGATTCAAAGAGGTTAAGCAAATTGAATCTTGGGAATTAGGCAATACAATGGAAACTACAGAATATAATGTCTGGATGCAAATGGAATTGATAAGTCATGAAGATATTTCCTGAGAACTTGGAGAAGAACTCTCAAGCTCTTTGGTGCTTAGACCATTTTCTTTTATGGAAACAGAGAAAGGACCAAAGATAAAAATGATGAGACACCAAAGAGAAAATGACCAATGTTAAAATTTTGCCATGGGTCAATCCTGATTCTGGGTCATAATTCTATTTTTTTTTTAAAGATTTATTTATTTTATTACATATCTCCCCTTCCCCCCGCTGCGGCGACGTGCCGAGAGTGGTCACTGCGCAGGCGCGGCTTTCCCCGCTTGTGGGCGGTCTCTGCGTCCGTTCACGGCCAGCTCTCAGTTCGCGGGTGGCTGGCTGCGCTCCATCCGCGGGCGACCTGCCCTGCCCGTGGCGGCTTTTGCCCTGTCAGTGGCAGCTTCTTGCCCTGCCCATGGCGGCTCCGGCTGGCCCATGGCGGCTTGCCATTCTCAAGGCGGTCTGCCCGCTAGGAGAGGTCCCCGGGAATCGAACCCAAGGCCTCCCATGTGGTATGCCGGTGCCCTATCCACTGGGCTATCGAGCCAGCCCCATAATTCTATTTTTGTGATCTTGAGTTCTATTACTGCCTCTGATTATCTGAACATAACAGCTTGACATTCAAACCATAGACCTAATTTTACCCTCTCTCTGTTTACTTCAAACCTAATCAATATTACTTCGAATTTGAATGCCAAAATAGATCCAGAGGAGTGTGTTCAAATAGAACACCAGAATTGGTGACATTACAAGTAACTGAGCTTCTAGGTTACATGGGAATATTGGAAAACCAGCTAAAAAAACAAGAAAGAATAATGGAAGGGAAATTGTGGGGGCAAGAGTTAACTCAAGTAAATTCAGAGACCTTGAGGGCCAATGACCAGAGTCCAGATTTTACCTGCTTCCAGTTTGGAGTGTAAAGACAGTATTTAAGCATGTTGTCTCTAGATCTGGCAAAAGTGATTTCAAATGTTAGTATTTCTACTACTTAATAGCATCATAACACTAGACATTTAATAAATTGCTTTGAGCATTAGTTTCCTTATGTGTAAAATGGGAAATGTAGTAATATCTGCCTCATGAAATTTTTGGAATAAATATGATAATATATGTAAAGCACTCAGCACTATGACACATAAAAAGCACCCAACAAATTTTCCGGTGTTGTTAATATTACCATCGACAATATTATTTCTCTAAACATGTTGGATCTCTTAGAAAAGACCAGGATGAAAGAGAAATTCACTTAATGAAATTCCTTCTCGTCATTGGATTTATTTTCTTTTTAAAGGATTTGCTCACATATTTCTTCCCTTTTTACAATTTGTACTTTTTGTAGAAATCAATAGTACACAGCAAACAGATGTTGCCAAAATACTACAAAGCACATATTCCTGCAAAGCTTTGCTCATCCTCCCAGTGTTTATTATGTATCTGACTGTGTGGGTAAGTAACCCCCCTATTACATTTAAAATTAAAGTAACTGCTTTGGTCTGATAATATCACCAAAGGTTTTATATCGCAGGAAGGACATGAGCTTCTTTTAATGGAGATTGGTATCACAGGATAGGAGAGAATTAGAAATGATATTTCCCATGTTTTCTCAGTGTCTGCTGATGGGAGTGTTTTTCACGTCATAGGATAACCATTTCCTTTTATCTTAAATGAGAAATTTAGTAGAAACTCAATATGAAGCGTTTTTTAAAATCAATTCTTTGTGACCAATGTTAAATATTTTCAACGATATTCTTCTCCTCTTCAAAATGTGGCATTTCTTGCATCCTTACTGGGGTGGAGGCAGTGAACTAAGTGTGGACCCCCTAGAAAGTGAGCATATGGATGTTGCCGTGCCCAGGAAGTTGTCTGGGGAGCTCCGTGATTCATTATCAGGTGGCTTATGGAGAGTACTCACCTAGGAAAATCAATAGTGAGTTATCTAGTGGTAGTTGTAAAAAAAATGAATGTTCCTAGCAATGCAGTGGTGTGTAGTGTTAAGAGGCAGCCGCTGGATTTCCATAACATAACAACTGTCTTGTTAGTTAACCACTTGTGCAATCAATTTCCTCATTCACCTCTTTAGGATTGCTTGAGACAATGAGACAATAGAAATAAAGTGTCTGGCAATTAATTGATTTCCATTTTTATTACTTTTAACAGCCTTACACATGCGTTTTTACAAGAAAACAGAATATCATGTCTTCGATTATTGAACAGACAAGATTGCTCAGGATGCAGTCACACCACTGGCTTTTGTGAAGAGTGCTCCAGGCAGCACAGCAGAAATGGAATTGTCCAGTCAAGAGGATTAAGTGGACATTGTTTCTTTCATTATTATAACTTTATTACAGTCCGAGTGGGCACGAAGTGAACACCTGAGTGTGAGTATAATCACTAGAAAATACCAAGCCGCCTACAATCTCCCTTTTCCAGGCTGGCTAGACATGCAAAAGAAGTTTCTTAGACAAAGGATGAAATAAATCTATGAAGCACTCTTCTTTCCATGTGTTTTAGGTGGGTGAGAGGAAGAGTGTTTACCTAATCTTTTAGCTTAAGACTCAGATGAAGGTAAGATAAAAGGTAAGCCTGAGCGATTCAGGTAGGTCTAACCTACCTCCAGAAGCCCAGTGGGAGGAACTCTGATGATTGATCAGTAACACTTCAAAACATGTGCAAAATTATGAAAAAAAAAAACAATAAAAGCGTGACACCATTTAAATGTAAAAGATTAGTGGAGAAATTTAATAAAAGTAGTAGACTAGTGAAATGCAAAACGAAGAGATATTTTCAGGAGAATCAAAGAGAATAAAGAAGCATTCAGTGTTCATTATTGTTGTGGTTTGTTTGTTTTTTATAAATGTGGAAGAAGTAGGTGTCTTTTTTTAAAAAAGATTTATTTATTTATTTACTTTTATCCATTTTAAGCCCTTCTCCCCCCTCGTTTTTCCTGTTTTTGTGTCCATTCACTGGGAAATTCTCTGTGTCCATTTCCTGCTCTTTCCTCCCATCCCTCCCTCCTGTCTTCACCAGGATTCCATCCTGGGAACCTCTGTTGTGGGAGAGAGGCATTCTGCCACCTACACCACCTCAGGTCCTGGTTTCTCGGCAGTCCTGTCTTGGCTCTCCCCTGCCTCACCCTCCTGTTACATCATCTTCTTGCTGTGTGGCTCGGCGGGGCCTGGCACACACACACGTGGGTTCTGACAGCACTGCGCACATTCTATATTTTTCTTTGTTTTACCGGGAGGTCCCAGGGATCTAGTCCAGGTCCCTTCATATGGGAGACAGATGCCCAACCATTTGAGCCACATCTGCCGGCCCCCCCCCCCCATTATTGTTGATTTATAATTTTGAACAGATATTTTCAGTGTCTAAACTCCAGACAACAAACCTAAAGTCATAGGGTATCTTCAGAGATCAAGGTCCTTGGCTTTCAGGGTCTTCCTTCTTCTGACAGCATTGTTTTCTAACCAACCAAAGCAAAAGCAGGTCAGCAGTCAGGGACTCCCTTCCCTCATTTCTCAGATGGGGGAGTAGCTTCTCTCAGCTTCTTGGCTTCCTACCTGTTGAATGGGGGTGTCTCTGTAGACTAAGGCTCACCTCATTTGCTCTGTCAGTATCTCTGTGAGGCAGGAATAGCAGGAGCTGCAATCCCACCCTATGGTATACCTAGAAGTTATTCCCCACAGAACTGATATCCCGAATATCATGGATGAATCCCAGGCATTTGCAGAGTCATAGAGACCGAGGCATCCCTATGTTCTTTTACACAGAAACAGTGTTGACCCAGTTTGCATCAGGGCTGTCCAGTTCATTAAAAAGAGCAAAAGCTGACCCTGAATTCCAGCGCCCTCATCTGGTACTCTGAAACCTTGCTTATATCCTGCTACCTGTTTGTTTTCTTCTCCTCTTCCCCACAATAATGGAGTGAAATCAGCACCCAGAACCTACTCCTCACAACCCTCCAAACTGATTTAGAGCAGGCATGGTAGATGGAGTTATTGCACTCCAGAAAAACCAGGTTCTTAATCTTATTCCACATTCCCTTGATTTAATGATAAACAACACCTCTTGAAGATGTTATTTTAGTTAAGGTGTGGCCCAATTCAATCAGGAAGAGTTTTCATCCAGGTTACTGGAGGTCTTATAAGAAGACATGGAAGGCACAGAAGCCAGAAAGCAGAAGAGATCACCATGTGACCGGGGGCAGAGAAAAGCCAATGAACCCAAACAATTGCTAGCAGCTACTGCCAGAATGTACAGACTTTGGGGAGAAAGCATCACCTTGCTGAAACCTTGCTTTTAGATTTCTTTTAGCCTTATAACCATGAGCCAGTACATGCTTGCTGTTTAAGTCAAACCAGTTTGTGGCATGCATAATAGCAGCTCTGGCAAACTGGGACAGCAGGTAACATCTAATTTGTGGCAGACTCCCACATTAAAACATTATATCAGGGATTAATTAAATTTTCTTTTATCCGTGATCTCCTCAGCTCAGAACACAGATGCTAAATCTTCTAGCCAAGTTCAAAGGACACTAGAGCAGGTGTGACACAAAAGGAAAGGGAATTGTTTACATATCCGAAGAATAGCACAGATAATACGAACCTCTGCAGAGATGAAATGAAATGGAGAAAATGTGAAACAGATTTTCTCATCCTTGCATCCCTCAACACTCCCAAACCACAAGAATTGTAGGGTGGTCAGTAACACCCCCTTGATGTTTCAGGCAGGTGGGAAGGAGAACAATCCTGACCAGCACCTCTATCTGATCTGTCCAGAAATCCAGGAGTTGACAGCGTATTTTCTTGGTGTATTTGCTGCTTACCAACATGGGAGTGTGGAGGCAGAGAATGATGTAGAATATTCCACATATTACCCTGGGACCAGGGCAAGTCACAGCAGTTAACCTAGAGGATGAGCCAGGCTCTTGGTCATTTCAGTCAGGGGAGAAAAATGAAAACGCTGCTGTCAGTTCTGTGTGATACACTATTACAAATGGAATTAAGCTTTGTAAAATTGTGGGAGGAATTGGGAAGTGAGGTTTAAAAAGTGTGTGTGTGGTGGGGGAGTTGGAGAATGAGGGAAAGAATGATTCACTGGTCAATCTGAGAAGGCAAGCACTTCCAGCTGCAGAAGTGGGTCCATAAAGAGTAGTAGATGGGGGCCGGCTAGATAGCTCAGTCGATAAGAGCACAGGTGTACCACATGGGAGGCCCCGGGTTCGGTTCCCGGGGACCTCTCCGAGCGGTCCCCGAGTGGGCAGACGGCCTTGAGAAAGGCAAGCCGCTGTGGGCATGGCAAAGTGGACAGCCCGCAAAACACGGAGCACTGCTGCCCGCAAAACATGGAGCGGAGCTGCCCATGAAAACGGAATGGAGCCACCCACTAACGGAGCGAGACACCTCTGTGGAGGGCCGACTTGGCCCATCGCCGCAAAAGACGGGGGGAGACAAGAAGCAGACAGAAAAAGACAGAAGAATGGACACACAGCAAGAGCAAGCAGAAGGGGGGGCGGAATATGTAACCAAAAAAAAAAAAAAAAGAATAGTAGATGCAAATTCTGCAGGAAGCAGCTCTCTCAGCGTAGCTACAATGACTCTGTGACCATGATTAAGGGTGTGGTGGTGGGCCTGAGGGTGCTGTTTGCCCACATAACCAGCAGATGTTAAGAGCTGGATGCAGAGCAAAGGAGAGTGAGGACAAACTGAAAACTAGAGTTATCGCTGCATCTCTCATTTACTGCATCTGACTTTCACATGCAATGGCTGCTGATTCACTTTTATCTTCTAAACTTTGGACAGGTTTCTCTTTTGTCCTAATTCTAATCTGGTGCCATAGAGATGAAGGGTTTCTGAGAAATTCAGTCCCAAGCATAAAAAAGGTGGTACAGCGTAGTCCACCATTCTATGCCAACACTCTGGTAGAGTGAGAACATAGAGGTAGAAGGATGTGAGTCCCACCCTTTTTGTGTGAGGGACAGGTAGCTAAAATTCTGTGGGATTCCTGATATGGATATGAATAGAAGTCACATCTATTGAGTCACAGAGAAGAACTTCCCAGACTGAAAGAGTCAGTTATTTGGAAATCACCAGTTGTATTGATTATCAGATGACATCAAGGTCAAGAATACCCCCCAACACACATACATATACACACGTGCACACACACACAACCCTACTGGCTCAACAGTACCTGGGAAAACGTTTGTTGCTTTAGAGTTATCCCAGAGGTGGCCAGATGGAGAAAGCTTGGGGATCAGAAGCTAAATTCGACTAGAACTAATTATGTCACTAATTTGAATGAAAACGTTGCTGGATTGGACTAAGCCACCTTGAATTGAGAAAAAATAATTTTTTTCCAATGCTAAGCAGAAATAAGGCATCTTGAGATAATGTGCCTTCTAAAGAAATTAGATAGTTTTGAACAACTAAGTCTGTGACTTTCCACTGTTACAATCACCATGTGGACTTCCTTGAGGCTGTGTTGTAAATGCTGAATGAACATGACCTCTTTACTTTGAGTACACTGCTAAGCACGAGCTTGCCAAGCTCATCAGATCCCAGCTTTAGACTTCTAAGCTGCTCTCTAAGGATCAGACTCTGAAACTAAGTCTGTGTCCCCAGCCCCAATCCCATGCTTTCCTGGGACTTTTAATCAGCAAAAGCTGGTGCTGCTATAGACCCTGCTTGCTTTGCCTCAAAGTCTGCTCCCAATATGACATTTACAGAAGCCAACAGAACATTTCCTTTCAATAGTTTACATTCCAGTGACTGGCACTAAGTCCCTTTAAATATGTTCTCAGTTTAGAGTCTTTCAATTGGCTTAAAACTTCTCTTATATAAAACAGAAAGTGATTTCATCTTAAATCTGAGTAAAATGCTGTGCAATGTTCAGAGAGATTAAGAAAAGTTTAGAAAAACATTTGTCATGAAAATTCTGCAATGAAAATTGTGAAAATGTGCAATTCTAAACCTTTGCTGAGGAGACCCTTTTAAAAATTTTCTATAGATATTTAGGTCAAGGGTTAAAGTAAAAGGCATAACTTGAACCCATATAAGACAGGGACACTTAATATGCAAGAATGGAAACATTCTAATCACACTGTCCTGTTGATGGCTCTTGTGGGTCCTGAAAAACACTCCTGCATACTGCCAGATTTTTACAGAGACCCAAATAGATAAATTTACTTACTACTTTAAATATGGCATATCATCATTTTAAACCACATAATCAAAACTCTAGAATAGTTCACATTTCCAGTCACTATGTATGTTTTTTTAAATGATAATGAGATAGAATACAAAAAAATTAAGTCACAATGCACCAAAGGATGCCACTTATTATTTTTTTTATGTTAGCCTACACGTAGATCAATAAATGTTTGCTGCTGCTGTTTTTTAAACATTCAACTTTACATGATATATCTAGTGTTTCCTCTCAAGAGGAAAACCAAACAAAAGGAAAAGAAACATGTCATAATTACAACTAGGGAAATATATTGATGTTTCTTTCAAGTATACTGTTTGAGTTCTTAGATAAGATCTGCCTTGGAGAATTAAATATAACTTGTAAGTGGTTGGATTATTGATTTATAAGAAAAATTGTGAAAATAATTTGGATGAACACTAATTTCAGATGATCCTGATTCTAACACAAGAATGGTCAACTTTAAATCATTCCTTAGCAGGCCTAGTCATAATGTTGATGGAAAATAATCAAATAGTTGTCTATAGTCTATGATTTGAAGAATGATCAGAAAGTTGCTTCTTTCCAAAACATCTCTTCAGACAACTATCATTGTTCTTGAAATACTATTATAAAGATTTACTTTTTTAGCTTACACATGACCCCATCTCTATAAAGTAAATGGATAGTTAATAATAATAATACCAATGACTATCTTTTGCTGAACAGTCAGTAAATACCAGGAATTCTAATAAATCTGCCAAGAATATTATTTCCTATAATCCTTAGATCAAAACTATGAGGAAAATACTAATATTATCCTTATCTAACAGATGAGCAGCTAAAACTGAGATGAGTTAAGCAACTTGCCAGAATTTGGACAGCTAGTTAGTCGTGGACCTTTATTTCCCAATTCTTTGGAATTAGCCTGTTTCTCTTACACATAATTTTCTTTTGGTAGGAGTGGTCTTTCCAGTTTGAGTAGCAAATTTCTATGTATCCTTCCATATTAAACTCTGTGATTATCTGTTCGCATTTCTATATTAACTCATGTTATATTGATTCAAAATATTTGTATCTTTATATTCCTTACTATGCTAATTTTCTTAAGGGCAGTGAACATGGCTTTTTATAGTTATTATTATTGTTATGTTGCTATTTTTATAGTTCTAAGCATTGAACAAAATGTCACCTATATATCTGATGCTCAATAATGTTTGCTGAGCGTACATAAACTTAATGCCAGCATCTGTCATTACAGGTATACCACTGGATGGCATAAAACATACCCACCAGAATTAGAACATCTCCAGTGAGTAGTTATAAATGTTCTGGACAATAGGGATGTGCCTGCAGTCCCTTACCTACTAGGGGATTGTGTTGTATCCTTCCAACCAACACAGCTGGTCCTGAGCAGAGTATGTATTTGTGGGTCCCAGAAAATTGTGACTCCCCACCACAGCCCTCCCCCCGGCTTTTCCTGGGGCTTCAATTGATGAACTAAGTACTTTGATGTGCCTATCATACATCTGGAGAGCGAACTGCATATCTGGGTCACAGTAACACAGCTCTGATAGATATCACTTGTGTGCACCATTTTCTAAAATCATTAGGCAATATTTGAAGAGGACAACTAACAGGATCACACCAGCAGGGTGATCATGACTACTTGAAGACAAGGTCACAACCAGCTGTCCACCCATTGCTTAGCCCAAACGAGCTGAATGGGTTAAAGGGCTGTATTTTTCCAATCTTATGTAGGACTTGAACAGCAATTTCTATGCCTGCTAAGTTATTCATAACATGTCCAGCTTCATTTATGTAAAATCAGCATTTCTCTTCAGCATAGCACTATCAACTTCAGCTTGCACTATCAAAATGTCCAGCAATCTGTGTTTTTGTAGGGCAATGTTTGCTGCACTGTCTAACTTGCATTGGAGTAGTCCCAATGATTCAAACCACACAATTTAGTTGCAATGGTCATTAAGAACCTCTCCCAAATAGATCGTGGTGTCATTCATATTTTCAATAAAGAGGATGAAGAAGATCTCTTCCAAGTTTGGGGACACTTCCTATGGAAAGCATATATTTTGGCATCTAAATATATCTCCCACTTCCAATGGTGTCAACTATACTTGTCTATAGACTGGTTTCCACTCAATACTATGCCATGCATCCAATAGGCCAATGCGGTCCACCAATTTGACAGACTGGCAGGAATGATGTGGAGAGATGGTACAATATCTTAATTCAGATGTGGACAGAACCTGTAGTTGGTCAGGTTGCTAGCTAAAGCTGAAGCCCGTATCGTAGTGGCTCATGGATGACAGGGTTGTCCATCACTATGAGCTTGGCAAAGAAAGAGACAATATTAAGAACCTACCCACCTTCTCTTACCTCCCAGGGGTGAAGATGCTCTTGCTCAACACCTTGAGGTGAGAATTGTCCAGTTGTGGACACCTAAGAAGTCTGTCCAAACCCCAAATCCAAACCTTTCCACTGTCCTTTAACGCAAATATTTTGGCCCTGATTATCTCATCCAGGAAGAAAAGCCGTATTTTGAACAAATTTGACATAGCTTATAAAGTTTCCTACTGGTATAAAAGTATTGGGAGTCCCAGGCACAACCGGAGAAACCTTGGTGCCTCAGTTTCTGTTTCCTTTTCCCCATTCACATGGAGTTCCACAAGAGCAGTACCCTAGGGTAACATGACCCCAGGTTGGAATCAAGGAGTCATAATACTACTGCAGCCTAGAACACAAACCACCCTCAGAGAGTTCCCTCCTGTAGGGAAAAAGAAAAACAGCATTTGTATATACTGAGATTGGGATTCCTCAGATGTAGCCTAATCAG
>PVKH010006635.1:0-20887 GCA_004027955.1 Chaetophractus vellerosus | reverse complement strand
GGTGCGTTTAGAGCCGCTCGGACCCAGTTGAACTAAAGGAGAGGAGGTGAATTTCCAGGGGGAAGAGTAATCTGGTTAGGAGACA
The DNA here is from genome assembly GCA_004027955.1 of Chaetophractus vellerosus. Lineage (NCBI taxonomy): Eukaryota > Metazoa > Chordata > Mammalia > Cingulata > Chlamyphoridae > Chaetophractus > Chaetophractus vellerosus. The sequence continues at coordinate 20,802 of PVKH010006635.1, read as the reverse complement.
CCCCTCTCCAGGCAGTAAAAAACTTTACATCCCTATAGACGCTGCTTTCAGTCTGTGCTGCCACTGCGAAACTGGCAGCTTGTTAAGGGGTCCCATTTTCTATTGTTTCTGCCGTGAAACGTTCAGTTAACTTTCTTTAAAATTGCAGTCGCCTTTGCTGAAGACTACAGATCATTTTAAGAGTATGTAAATAAACCTGAAGATAACAGCTACAACAACAAAAGTGATGACATTTCCAAACTGGTGAGTCAAGCAGTTACTCATTCTCATTTATGGCAGTAATATAATTGTCAATTCTGAAGCAGTAATGCTAAATAATTCACACTTGGCTTATTTTAAAAACTAAAATTTGAATTTTTATTCTGTCTTATTGTTAACCTTATCTTCTAAAGGACGGCTCAAGAGATGGGCAAGGGAAGTCAAGTTGTTGACTGAAGCTATTACTAGAAACAGGTAACAGTCATGAAAAGACAAATCTATCACTAATCCAATGTAGTGTACTAGAAAATTGTATTGGGTTCAATCCATGGTTGTGAAGATTAATTATTTGAGGAGTAAAGCCACAAGACCAGAATGTGATTTTCAACTCGCATGCCGCATTCCAAACCACTTGTGTCTGACTACAGGTCATCTAAAGCGGGTAGTTTGCAAACTCTGCTAAGGGCAGAAGATGAATGGTTCAGATCTGACAGCCAATAGGTCTCTGTCTCAACTCCTCAGCTTCATGCCAATGTAGCATGGTATGGCTGTGTTTTAATAAAACTTTATTTACTAAAGCTGGCACTGGATGGATTTGGACCACTGGCCATAGTCTGTTGAGGCTATGTCACCAATGTAAATATAGAAATAAGCTCTCTGGTTCATCTCGGGTGACATCTATTTCTATTTTTCTAAAAACACTGCCATAATAATCTCAAACAAGTATGCAAAATTAATAGTTCTCCATCACTGAATTACAGCTAAAGGTTGTTAATCATTCTGGAAGACCCGGCACAAGTGTTGGCTTCCCCTCCTCATGATACCTCACTAAAATAGTATTATGGAAAGGAATAAAGATGTCAAAATGAAGCAAACCATCAGTGGTTATCTACTTAAGGAAACTGAGCCTGAAGCTAAAAAAACTTCCCAAAGAGAAAACTCAAGTCTGAGATGGCTTCACTGAAGAATTCTACCAAATTTTTAAGTAGAAATATTACCAATTGTACACAACCTTCCTAAAGATTGTTCCAACTAACTAATGATTAATAAAGCATAATCATTATACTGATAATGAAATTGGACACAATCTTTAAAAGAAAAGGAGCTACAGACCCATATCACCCATGAAATACAAAAAAAATTAGTAAATTGAATCCAACAATATGTAAAATGGTAGCACATCATGACCAAGTGAGGAATATCCCAAAAAGCCAAGTGGGTTTAACATTCTAAAATCAATCAATATAATTCACCATATGAAAAGCAGAAAAAAGTCTCACGTACAATCCTATCACTGGGAACAGAATGAGACTCTGACAAAATATAACATCCATTCCTGGTATAAACTCTCAGTGAACTAAGAGTAGAAGGAAACTTTCTCAACCTGGTAAAGAATGTCTGTGAAACACCTACAGCTAACACTGACTTAATGTTGAAAGACTGAATGCTTTCTCTCTCAGATGGGGAATGAGGCAAGAATGCTCTTGCCATTTCTAATCAACATTGTACTGGAGGTTCTTGCCAGTGCAATAAAGCAAGAAACAGAAATAAAAGGCACCCATATGGGAAAGGAGGAACTAAAACTCCCTTCATTTGGAGACAACAGAATTGTCTTTGTAAGAAATCTAGTGGAATCTATATAAAGGCTACTAAAACTAGTTAGTGATTTTAGCAATATTTCAGGATACAAAATCAATATTCAAAAATCAGTTGCATTTCTTTATAGTAGCTATAATCAGAAATTGAATAAAATTCTGTTTATAGTTTTGTAAAAAATATGAACTAAATAAGGATAAACCTGAAAAAAATGTGCAAGCCCTGCACATTGCATTTAAACCCATGAACTGTTACTAAGAGAAAGAAATTAAAGATGACTTAAAGCAGTGGTTTGCAATCAGGGATGATTCTGTGCACCGGGAGACTTTTGTCAATGTTTGGAAACATTTGGGGTTGCCACAACTTAGGAGGGGTGGGTGTGGTATCGGCATCTAGTGGGGAGAGACCAGGGATGCGGCTAAACACGCTAAAACACACAGAACAGCACCCCCACAATAAAAAAACTACCCAGTCCAAAATGTCAATGTGCCAAGTTTGAGAAACCCCAACATAATGGAGAGATAAGCCTTGTTCATGGTCAGGACACTAAACACCATCTAAATATAGCTTCTCCCCAAATCAATCTCTAGGTTCAATGCAATCCCAATAAAATTCCCAGAAAAGGTTTTAAATATAAATTGAAAATCAAATTCTAAAATTCACATGGAAAGGCAAAACAGCTTTGGAAAAGAATAGCTAATTTGGTAAACTAATAGGACCTGATTTTGAGACTTATTATAAAACTACACTAATTAAACCAGTGTGGTAGTAACCTCAACATAGCCAAATAGATCAGTGGGCTCTGAATAGAGTTCAGATATAGAAACACCTATATACGAACAGCTGAATTTCAACAAGGATGCAAAGGCAATTCAGCTGAGAAAGGATAGACTTTTTAACAAATCCATATGTAGAATAGTGAACTTTGATTCATACCTTACAACATATACAAAAATTAACTCAAAATGAAAACGTAGGAGAAAATATTTCTGACCTTTGGTTAGGCAAAGATTTCTTAAATACAACACCAAATGCATAATCCATAAAAGAAATAAAATAGATAAATTGGACTGCATCAAAATTAAAAGTTTCTGCTCTTATAAAACTGTTAAGAGAATGAAAAGACAAGCCTCAAACTGGAAAAAAAATAGTTGCAAAACATATCTAATAAAGGATGTTTATCCAGATTATTTCAAGAACTATGAAAACACAACAATAAGTAAATAAACATACCAATTTAAAAATGGGCAGATTTGAAAAGGCTCTTTATTAATGAGCACCTACAGATGGCAAATAAACACATGGAAAGATGTTCAACCTCATTAGTCTTTAGGGTAACGCAAATTAAAACCAAAATGAGACACAACTATGAAACTACTAGAATGGCTGAAATTGAAAAGATTTACTATACCAAGTGTTGGAGACCATGTGGAAGAATTAGACTCTCATATATCACTGATAGAAATGTGAATGGTACAACCACTGTGGAAAACAGTTTGGTAATTTCATAGAAAGATAAACAAAACACCATAGGAATCAGGTATTCCACTCTTAAATATTGATCCAAGAAAAATGAAAACATATGTCTATACAAAGACTTGTACATGGATGATCATAGCCGCTTTATTTGTAAGACCCTAAAAGTGGAAACAGCCCAGATGTCCATCAGCAGGTGAATGGATAAAAATTGTGGTATATCCCTACAATGGCTCACTAGTCAACAATAAAGAATAGTGAAGTATTGATACAAACTACAACACGGATGGTTCTCAAAATGTTATGCCGAATGAAAAAAGAGTACATACTTTTTTATTCCATTTACATAAATTTTAGAAAACACAAACTAATCTACAGTGGTTGAAAACACATCAGTTGTCACCTGAGAGCAGGGCTGGGAGGTGGGAGGGATGAGGGGTATTACAAAGTGGCACAAGTAAACTTTTTAGGGAATGGATATGTTCACCATTTAGATTGCAATGATGATTTCACATATGTGAAAAAATATCAAATTGTACACTTTAATATGGGCAGTTTTCATATGTCAATTATACCCCAAGGAAGCTGTTAGAAAATTAAATAGAATTGTTAAAGTCAATCTCTCAGAACACATGGCTAACTAAAAAAACCTACAGCAGAAGTGAAAGATGAGCTATTAAGGATCAAACTGTTAAGTGGAAAATATGACTAGTAGGAGTTCATGAAAATTCAAGGGAAAATAAGAAATGAACATCTATTTTAAAATAATAGAAGTATTTAGAGCTAAGATATATAGATCTTTAGAATGAAAAGCTCCACCAGGACCAAAAAACACAGTAAGTGCGAAAGACTTAAACAAAATTCACTCTTCTGGAATACCATAATGTGAAGGAGAGAGCTCCTTTAGCCCAGGGCTGGGTAGGAAGCTGATGAGCTAGGATGAGGTTACCTACAAAGAAGTAAGAATCTGCCTGCCATCAAACTCATTGTCAGCATCGCTGGATAATAAAATACAGTAGGACAAACTTAAAATAGTTTAAACGGCAACTTTTGTTACATACAGTTTGCCACAATAAAAAATACAAACTACAATGGGACGACGCTTTCAAAGTTCTAGGGGCATTAATTTTCAATCCACAAGTCAATACCCAGCTAAACTACCAGTCCAACATAAAGGGCCAAGGAAATAATTCAGGTTTGTGAAGCCTCAGAAGGCTGCATACACCTTTCCTGGAGACATTAACTGAGGATGAACCCCGGCAAAATGAAAAAAAATTCCAGGAAAGGGGAAGACAAGGTGGGTAGAAAATGGTGCAACCATTAGGAGTCCAACAGTAAGAAATCATAGGATAAATTTTGCTTCAGATCCAAAACATAAGCAGTCCTAATTAGCCCAGGATGTCATTCAACTCCAACATCTTCCTTAAGAAAAATGGAAAGGACTCCAAACAGTAAATTTAATGAATAAGATGGTGGATAATATTCAGTTACATGGCCAAGAAAATATTTCATTCTTTCCCCATTAACAAAAAGGAACGCATATTGGAAATGCCAGCGTAGCCTGTTGCGGGCGTTAGGGTGGAAGGAGTTAAACCTAGGAAAGTCTTGATGCAGACATCAGTGCTGCATGGTTTCAATCAATTGGGGGCATATAGGGGAAAAAAATGATTTGACCTTGACCTTAGGGATATTCTTCAAATTGTGACACTAGACTTCTAAAGGAAGGAAAGACAAGCTCTGTTTTGCATGGTATTTATATTATCTTAATAATATAAAGACTTTAAACCATTTTTCAACTTTTAGAATTATCTATAAGCATAATCCTGAATTCAGAAGCATCTTTAACGAGGTGAATGTCAAAGCTTTAACCTTGACAATTGCAGCTGACAGGACAGCTCTTCTCTCATATGCCATCAATTGATCTCACTTTCCTGGCAGAAAAAATCAGCTTTAGAACTTTTACTTCTTCCAATGTTTATCATTACACATTTAAATGAAAAACTTAACCCTTGAACTGACTTCACATAGTATAGCTCAATACTAGCTTTTTACTAGTTTTCAACTTTTAAAATCAATCTATAAACATAACATTAAATGTTCAAATATACTTTTAGGATTACAATGCACAGAAGTAAAGTAGAAGTGTGGTTACAGCTACAGGCAGGAGGTGGAAAGGAGAAGAGAAGGATAGGAGTGTTCAAATACTTATCTAAAACATGTACAGTCGAGAGACAGCTGGCTAACACTAGTGAAATAATACATGGAGATTCAAACTCTAAAGTCATTACCATACAATCATCTGGCCGCCAGGACCAGTAGGTAGTTTCATATTTAGTTTCAAGATACACACATACATTCAGACCATGTACAAAGCACCAGCTGTGCCTTAAGCCTGCCTTTCAATGAATTACATTTTACTTATGAATACCCTTTGGACTGCTTGCCTGTTGATTCTAAGTGGAATCTGTTTACCTAAAGAGCAAGGGCCATGGCTATTAGGGGTATGTCAATGACACATTGCCCGTTTAGCCCTATAGGGGCTAAATGCCTACCTTAAAAATGTTATCATGGGTTCCAAAATGTCAACCTTTTCTGAAGAAAAAATGTACCATTTGGAGGAAAGGTGAGCATCCCTATCCTTTAGAAGCTGGTAGGAGGCGGGACAGTGAGAACTGTAAAATGGCGCCAAAAGGGCACGTCGGCAGAGGCAGCAGTGGGGACCAGAGAGTGACGCGTTCCGGCAGAGGCTCTGGGAATGACTTGACCCCGTATTCTGTAATGGTTTCTCAGTGAATCAAAACCAGGATGTTGTTTTTTTTAATAAGTTTTAAGAAATTCAGTCAAAATTGAAAATTCTTTCTTGTGCAGGGTTCTTGGTAGTTGAAAATTGTCGTCTGAGGTGAATATTGCTTTAGCTTAGTGGAGTAGGTGAGAAACTTTCCCAAAGTGATTTTCTAGCCTGCTTAGACAAAGAATGTATGAGAAACATGTCCAAGTCAGAGTATCAAAGAAGAAGAATGTTAAAAAAAAATTTTCCATAGCAGGTGAAAAATGAAAGAACCTGTAAAGAATTACTTTAAATTTGTGTATTTTTTTTTGGAGTAGATAAATTTGAAGATAAACCTCCGTTAAATACTAAATGGTTGAAGGCATTTTCTAAGACTGACAGTTAATAACCACAGTGGGAAGATTTCTTTTAAAGTATCCAAGGGAGAGCCAACAGCCTGTGCAGAGGTCTGGAGAGATATTTCTCAGTAAAACTTTTGTCTGGGTTGGCTGCCCAGGGTTCTGAATTCATCATCATCATTCATTCATTCATTTTGAGACACCTCTCTGTCACTTTCTCACTGGAGAGTACAGAGAAATTGTCTTATAGTTATTAAAGAATAAAACCGTAAGGACTGAGGCCACCTTTGCTAGAGTCATTAGCATATTACTTCCTTGGCCTCAATGTAAACGTGTTTTTCTCTTAAAGTGCTTCTTTGAAGGCAGGGGTAAGCTGAATCTCTGCATCTAGTTTTCCTTTGAGGTTCAGAGTAAATCGTGATTTTAAAAAAAATGTTTCAGTTGGTTTTCACCTACAGTCAGTTTGGGGCTTATTTCTTTCATACCTTTAGTATCATGTGCAACTAAAACGCTTAGAATTAAAATAACCACACCATTTCAACAATAGGTAACCAGGGAAGAAAAAAAAATCAGTCTTCACTTTTGTCAGTTAGTCCTTTTTTAATAAATTTGAATTCATTCATCAACAAGATTCATATTGTATCTATCACTCAATTTTGCTGTTTTTTTCCATGTCAAATAATACCAAAAGATTACATCAATGTACTTAAGTAAAACTGGGTTTTAATTTATCTTTACAATGAAATGAAATCAACATGGGAATTGATCATGACAGCAATCATCTCTTCCTACGGAAACAATCCTGTACTTACCTTGAATAACACTCCCTGACTTGTGAAGTGAGAAGGGGGGGTGAGAACGCCACGGCGTGTTCAGGGGTCTGGACCGATGGCGAGTGTGGTACGTGAGGCTGCTTTTTACCCAGGTGTCAGGAATTGAATATTTCAGGAAAACATGGCACCTTTCAATGCAGTAGAAGAGGTAATCAATCCAAGGCACACTAGCTAGTGTCCCGGGAAAATTTAATTCACCTGGGCAGCTCTTTGCCCCGAGATTCAAGGTTACTTGGACTGAAGACTCACCCTAAGAGCCAGAGTCCACTTTAAAGAGTAACACAGTATGCCAGCAATTATTCAGTTTTGCTGACATAAAATGGCCAGAAATATGAACGGGTTTTCAGATAGAGAGATACAATAAGAAGTATGGAGTGGTTTATACTTTCAAGCCAGGAGATGCAAAGTTGGACACATTCTCTTTTACACACTTTTGTGGGGCACACACCAATGGGCTTATCTACGAGATGCTGAAAATGCAAACCTACGACTGCAGTGTGCCCATCCCTTAAAGCCAGTCCCAGACTTGTTTGGCATCACCTCTGAGATGATCTCCTTGGTGAAAATGCCAAGTCCACGGTTGGACAGAAGGTCAGTGCCCTTTATGCGAGAGGCAGGACATGCCAAATGTGCTGGGTGCTGGCATGAAAAACACGTGGCATTGCAGATGTCCATGCGGTTCTCATCGGGGATTCAGGGGGAAATGAATGTCTCATGGTATAGACAGTGAAAGCCCTGGACAGTCCTGGGGTTGGTGAATGGGAATACCACTTGGGAAGATTCTTGAAGTCCTCTGTGTCACTCTCTGTATGGATTTATGTAGTAGGGCTCTTGAATTGTTTAAGATGTAACTGAACCTGGGTAATAACAAACCACGTCATCACAAGATTCTTCTGTACATTTTGAGTCCTCCGTGAAGCATATTGGAAAGACAGGGCTACTTAGAAAACTATCTTTTTATTTCTTTCAGTTGTTGAGAAAGAAATCCCGAATCTCCAATTAAACTAGATTCTCCTTACTCAACAGGCCAGGACATGGGTATTAGCCACCTGCTAGGAATGTGAAAAATCCGGTCTCAGAATTCATCATCTGGGCTGTCTCCCTGGCTCAATTAACTTCTGTAGAGTAATGAGAGGTCATGTTAACAGAACAAGGAACCAAACTCCGCGCTCCTCTGTTAGCACAGCCAGAAGTTCTGCTTCTCACTACTTCTCACAACTTTTAAAAATGGAGAAGCTAGAAAATAATTTTATCAGAAGAAGTCATTTTCTTCTGAAATGGAGTAAAGCAAACACATACCCAAGGATCTTAAAAAGTTGTGTTTTTTACAGAATATGTGTGTATTTGTGTGCATGTGTGTATATGTGTGTGTGTGTAGTTACAAACACTATTTATAGTATAGCTAATATGTTAACTTCATCGCAGTGTCTACAAAGTTGTGGATCCCAATCTTGGTGCCAAATGCATATAAAAAGCTCAAAAGCTATTATGACTATACCATGCAAATTTTTACCCAGAAAACCTTGGAAAGTTGAACTGCAGCTCTTCTGAGTCCCATGGGGTCTCTGCCTCTGATATTTGGGTACCTCAACTATGCATCAAAAAAGTTCTTGAATCACTTTTCTCCCAGAAAGAATTTAAGTCACAGTTCTGAATTTTATAAATTGTACAATTACGTTGAGCAGTAGCTGCTCTTGTCCGTGTTCGTTTGCATTTTTGGGTCCCTCTTCTGCATGTGGACTTCACACCTTGAATCATTGGATACAGAAAAAGATACCTGAAGCATTGAAAGGGATAAGGTCTTCACAAATGTTTGTTGTTGTTGTTGTTTCTTTAACATGTTAACAATGATAAGGCCACTTACAAGGTTTTCCCCAATCTCTTTAACTTTTAGGATTCCCCATTGTTACCCATGAATCAAAAAACAGTCAGAGAAAAGCCAAAGATCAACAAATCCCTGGCTCGCCTCCAGATTGAAATAAAACCAGAGAGTGCCGTTGGAAGGAGACTTGGAAGAAAGAGGGGAAGGTGTACAAGTCGGTCTCTGTTTCTAGCATGAACCTTTGTGGATGGTTTACCTAGACAGTGGGTTTAAACTGTAACAGACCCCCACAAGTGAAGGGTTGCTATGGCCACTCAAGGAAGACCAGCTGGTGGCCAGCTCGTGTGATCGCCCACCCCCGTGCATCCTCCAGAGGGAGGGGCCCGTGTATGAGCAAACCAGGTCCAGACACTCGAGGACTGGACTCAACTGTGTTTTGGGTAGAACGGGGGCAGGGGTAGGAGGCATAGGTGGCATTTGGGGGCAAAATTTTAATTTAGTAGTTCTTTTCTGCATATTTTGCTTTTTTTTCCCTCCAAATGCTTAACTCTACTGTGACACTTGTTTGCACAACTGTAGTCATTTCAGTTTATGGATGCCTGTGATAGAAATATTGTTTACAAAAAATATATCATCTCTTTTTTTCTTTAGAAAGATCTCATCTAAATAGTAAGTTAAGGTTGCATCTATGAAACCAGTGCACCTTGTCTTGTTTCTACGAGCTTTAAAAAGTCCAAATACTGATGAGGCTGTGGATCAGAAGGAACCGAAAATGGCCGTGCCCGTCGACAGGATGCCCTCGTGTGCCTCGAGAGAACCGTCGCGGGGCTGCGTGACGTGTGGCGTGTACTGCTCGTGTACCTGCGGCGTCCTGCTCGCTCTAGGGGAGGTGGATGTGCTTATGGCGTGTGTCAGGGACAGAACGAAAGGCATGGGGATGTTTCTCCGTTTCTGAAATTGGATAGTAGAAGTGTTTCAGCTTCAGCCTTAAGTCTAGATAATAGAAAGTCGTTACATCCCAGAAAGAAAAAGTATGACATTGCATGCTGCCATGGTAGCAAGCATAAGAAACAAAACCTTGGTAATATACATATATATGCATATTATGCAAATATATTTTATATTAACATACAATGTTCGAGGAATGCTTGATGATGTAAATGCAAGGGGGGAAATCATCCTAGGTGGTTTTACCATAGAGTAACAAATAACCTGAGACGTCTTTGCTTCCCATTAGATATCAGGCCTAGAAATCCATATGCGACTGGGGCACATTCTCAGTGACCGAAATACCAAATGAACGTCGTCAAAATGTGCCACTGTTTTCCCACATGACAGTTAAGCTGGATCCACTCCAAGTGAACAGAAGGTAACTGTACAGTAGAGTACTTACAATGAGATGCCATTCGCTCCTGATGGGATTTCAAAAGGCAGATGTGCAAACATCCCCTTGGCTCCTACCTCCGTGCAAGACGGCAGGTGAGTGCGCGGCCGCGACTCGCCTCATCCAGCAACCCGTCACAGGAAAAGTATGTGCCTGATAAAAACCAACCTCGTCACCGAAAAGCCAAAAAGTCTCTACTTAGTAAACTGAAAGCGAGGACATGAAGTGCGTGACTCATTTTAAACTAGTAATACTACTGTGTGAGCTATGAGGATTAACTAAGAGCTTCTTTCTGAATTTTAAACTAAAACATCTAATTTATGGTAATAAAAGACACATTGTGGGATGTTATTGTGTTTCACGCCCTCATTCTCAAGGCATTGATATTTAGATGATGCTTGTCCCTTTCAATTAAAAAAGAAAAAAACTATGACTTTCTTTAATATGCATTCTGTGTTAAATTGTCCATAGCTGCAAAATGTATATATGTATGTGTATTTGGTTTACATACACATGGTAATTACACCTGTGTGAATAAACAGATACACATACATCCTCATATACACGTGTATTTTATATATATGCTGAGAAAGTTCACATATATATACAATTGCGTATGTATATATGTGTGTGTGTGCGTGTGTCTGTGTGTGTACAGGTATAAAAACTTGACAGGCAGAGTACTATTTCACTCAGTGTTAAATGAGTCTTTGAAAAATCAAGTACAGCCACTCAGTTAACATAGTACAGCCAGTAAACCAAGTTGAAGAGAGAAAAGGTGAATGGAAACACGATCCTGGACCACCTGTCTATGGCGTTCACGTCGGTCAGGTCGGGGATCTTGATTTTGAGCTGGGAAGACCTCCTCCGCAGGTGGGTCTTCTTGAGCGGGAGGCTTCTGTCCCCCACGTGCCGTCCGTGCCCTTCCCGGGGCATGCTTTGTTTCCTGTACTGGATTCCTGAGTTGTCAAAGGATATTGCTGAATTCCTGCTGTCGCCGACACCTCCCGTGACCTCGTTCATTTCGTTGTGAACCTCCAGCGATGTTAACAGAATATTTCCGTGAGCATCCACCTAATTGGAAGAAAATCCACATCATCAGACAACTGGCAGGCCAATAAATCTCATTTCCATATGCAAACCCAGGGCAGGCCATGCCATACGAGCCCATCACTTTTATTACGTGAAATTGCACATCTGTCAAAACCGGCTTGCGGCTTAATTGGAAAATGTCAACTGCCGTTTAGAGTTTTCGCTTCCATAAAATTCTCACACAGGAGATTTAATAAAAATAAGGGGGGCTTTTTCACATTGAAATTTCACATTCTGGATACAAATCCTTACTGAAGAGCAAATTAAAGTACTAACATCGTCTAAGATACTAACTTGGGTGTTAAAACCACTGTCCACAACTACACACTAGATAGAAACTACACTCTCTAATGTCTTTGGAACTCAGTTTGTCCCCTTTTCCGATGATACAAAATATCCGGATTACCCTGGGAAGCAAGCAAACACTCCTAGGATGAAATGGCACCTTGCTGACGTCACCGGGGTAGATGCCAGGTAAGCATCTCCTCGCCCCATCCCGCTCCTGGCAGAAAGCCTCCTTCCAAAGGGCTGTTTTTAAGATGGACCAAGGTCCTCTCCCATATGGAATCCAGTTACAGAAATGTAGCATTTTACTCTGTGCTCACAGCTTCTGCACTGCCATGAGGCCGCAGGTCCTTAGCCACTTGTCTGTGTGGTGGCCTGGCACAGAACCTTCGTGGAACTTGCCAGAGGCCCGGGTCCCCAGTGACTCATGACTGGGGAGCATCTGAGAAGTACCAGTCACCCTCAAGGCCTCTGGGGTCCACCCCACAATCACCCTGGGGTGGGGGGCCATTTCCCTGTCCTGTCTTTTTCTGGAACCAGGTTAAGTGTCTATGGTTTCCTCCATGAGGCTTTCACAAAATGAGCTATTTGAGGAGGGATAATGTATTGATACCTTAATCTGGGCCGTGTACCTCTGAATTTTGCAGACTGCATTAAATGAGATGTGTAGGAGGTGAGGTGGGGAGAGAGACGCCCCTCAGAGAGAGACGCGTGGCCTTGTGCAGAGCTTTGAACAGCCCCAGGACCTAGGTGGGACAGCACCCCTGACACCAAGTGTGCCACACGTGGTTGCAGGAAGGGCTGCAAACGTCCAGGGGCCAGTAAGGTTTTGGAAAAACTGGTGTCTGTAAAGATCCTGAGATACTACACCGTGGTTTGAAAATACCATTAGAGGCCACTCAGTTATGCTTGGGAAAACTAATGGACCCAGAGATGCCAGGCCTTCCTCTGCCAACCATGACTGTGTGACCCTACGTGCAAGGGGACTTCGCAGGCATGACTGAGGGCACGGACTTCAGTAAGGAGAGTAACCTGGACACTCCGGGTGGGCCCCGTCAAATCGCACGAGTCCTTAAAAGCAGAGAACTTTTTTCACCAGGTGGTGCAGCAGAAGGAGGAAGAGAGATTCTGAGAGTGAGAGGGGCCTGGCCCGCTGCTGCTGGAGGAGGCCAGGTGGAAAGTACAAGAAGGGATGTGGGCAGCTTCAAGGAGCACCACCAAGGAAACGGGGACTCAGACTTCCAGCCGCAAGGAACTGAATTCAGTCAACAACCCGGAAAAGCCTGAAGCAGATCCTTGCACAGAGCTCCTGGAAGGGGTCACAGCCCACCAGACTCCTCGATTTTAGCCTTACGAGATTCTCAGACGGCCCAGATGAACCCGCCTGGACGTCTGACCTACAGAACTATGAGATAATAAATGGGTGTTGTTTTAAGCTGCTACGTTTGTGGTAATGTGTTACAGAAACGATCAAAACTAATACAGGAGTTAACAGGGAAAATGTAGGAGGGAAAATGCCATTTGGGTCGGGCCTCAGAGGATGAGTAGGAATTCTGCAGAGAGAAGGTGGGAGAAACACCACAAGCTCAGGCTGGGAGAGCTCTGAAAAAGGCAGAGTGGTTGAGTGGGACCGATGTCCCAGAGATAAAGCGTTCCTGACCCACAGCTCCTGGCTCCTGGCACCTGCCAAGCCCTCGATACTGTGATTATCATTGCCATTGTTTTCATCTTCGCGTCATCTTATCACAGCAGGAAAGTGTGCCCAGTGACGAACCTTGGGAAAGAAGATCACACTCAAGGTTCGAAGGTTTCTGTGTGTCATGTTGGAGAGGAGAAGCCCAAGAGGACTCTGAGTGTGCACTGGTCCTCCTGACCCATTTACGTCAGTCTGGGAGGGAATGGCCCAGCGGTGGCACCAAATCCAGGCATTTCCTCCAAGCCCCGCCAGGTCCTTGGGTACCCACAGCAGCAGCTTCCCTCCATCACCCAGTCATTTCTGCATCCCAGCAAATAAGAGGATGGGAGAGAGGCAGAGACATGCTTACAGCCCTGCTCCATCCACCTGGCTTCCTGGTTTTCTGGGCTCCCTGCATCATCACCCACATTGATCTCAGGGTGCTCTTTCGATCAGAAGCTCAGGCTTCCTCAGTGATGCTGCCAAGTTCCCAGATGTCCCCTCTCCACCCGAGCGACCACCTCTCCTGAGCAACTCCGGAAAGGACAACAAGGGGCCCTCCTCCAGGGTGGGAAGACCCCAGAGCAGCTCTGCAGGGATGGGGCCACAGGCCCCTGGAAGGACGGCACAAAGCTTGCAGGTCTTGGGGAAGCACGTGGAGCAAGGAAGCACCAATTCCTCTGCCATCGCTGCACCCACGGTGCTGGGCAGAGGTGCTTCCTGGAGACAAGTTTTCCTGGAGCATAATGGAAGAATATTAGCATTCTGCTGTTTATCCAGTGCAGGGAAGGATTCTAATGGTGCTTCTGTCCCCAAAGTACCAGGAATCTGAGGCCTTTGCAAGATTTTGGCGCTTCTGCCCTACTCCCTAAACCATAACGGTTGGCAGTGCAACCCATTTGCCTGTCCTAAGGATCGGTGAAGAACTGGTGGTTTGGGAGACTGAGTCTCCGAAAGAAGATGAGGGAGGAGCAGACAAGATGAAGGTGCGGCTATAAAAGGAGGAGGTGTGCCGGGGCCACATCCTCCTGGGGGAGGGAGGAGTCCTGCTGCCCCTTAGGAGGGCATGACCTGAGCCTGCCCTGGATGCCTTGGAAAGAGTCCCCGAGGCAGCAGGGAGGAAGCCTTGGGGGTTAGCCAGGGCAGCCTTTAGAGCCAAGAGGCGCCAACCTGCCTTGCCGGTCTCCACTGCCCTCCAGCACATTCCAAGGTGCTGAAGCATGGCCCTGCATTTCTGGATATGGGATTGGTGCACAGCTTCAACCAGGAGGAGCTGATAAACCCAGTTTATTCTAGAACTGGAGTGAATAAGAGTGACGCCTCACCAAATATGTGATTTTGAGTCATAAGAGGAAAACTATCAGGCTCTCCTTTAAAGAGACTAAATAAATTGAGGCGGTATTGAATAAACTTAATTAGATTTTGTTCAATTGTCCAACATTTTCCAAAAATATTCCTTTCAATAACAATGATGGGTTTACTCATTATTAATAAAAAGAATGAAATTGCTTTCCTGAAGGTAGAAAAATCATAAAATATTATTTAGCTCTAAAAAAGGTTGTGTACATCCTCTTTCCTGTTTTAAATGGAACGAAAATGTAAGACCAAGAGCCCAGCACTCCACATAGGAAGGCGGCTGCCCCAGGAGACCCGCGCAGGCAGCTGGCAGCGCGCAGCTTCTCTGCGATCGCTCCTTAAAGAAAGCGTGCGGAATACCTGCTAGCGTGGGGCCTTGGGCGTGACGTCTGTTAGACACGTGCTCCACGGAGCCAGCACATGCCTTTGCATGTCGCCCTTTAAACACGGTTCAAACATGCTGACAGCACCATCTCTTTTCTAGTTATCAAAAACACCACCTTAAAAGTTCCTTTTATCAAAATCCAAGGGATTATAATTAGCAACTGCGAAGAAAGAAATACCAAATAAAGAAGCGTCTTTTCTTCAAAGAAGGGAGGGAAGCATTTTGTGACCCACTTATTCAGACAACCTGACGGGAGGCAGTCTGGGGAGAAAGAACAGGAGACGTGACGGCAAGGAGATGAGAACTTACACGGTGACTTCAGGGGCAGCTCGGGAGAGAAAAGGAGATACAAAAATAGGGCCAACCACATGGTAAGTTGATTTTTTGAAATGGAGTGACAGATTTTTATGAATTGATGCCCTTCTCCTCTAGCTCTTTGCAGCCAATGTCACGGGTTTGGGAAATGACCTCGTAAGTATAGAAATCTACTGTCCGTGCCCCTGAAATCTAATGAAGGAGACCTACCCCAAAGGAAGGCAAAACCCCTCTGCTCCATTCCCTACCCACATCATTCACGATTTACAAAATTAAAGCGCTCTCAGGTGCTTTGGCTATTTATGGCTAGTTGTAGCTAGTTTAAGATACAGCTCACGTAAGGCAGATCTCAAGAACCAATGACATTTTACATTATGCTTGTTCCAGAGTGGGTGAGCCCTTGTAAAGGTAACAATGACACAGGTGTGTAACATTTATTCTAGTGTTGGAAGGAATCTGATTAAATATTGACTTAATAATACCTTAGTGTAAAATAACTTGGCTGTTTTACTTTTAGTTTTACATTTAAGTATTAAACATGAACAAATACATAGAATATAACTACATTTTTTTTCTGAACTATTAAATGGTTATTAAAATAAGTTAAATCTTTATAATCACACATTTTTAACAAATATTTCCCAAAGACATGCTAATGTTTTCTATTATCTAGAATTTAAGTCTTGAAATCAATGGAAGTTGTGGGTAAAATGCAAGACTGAAATGCCTTATATAGAATGATAGATGCCATGCAATTCTTAAATTATTTCATTAATGTTCCTTATTTGGAAGGGTTTTGTCTCATATCTACTATAATTAGAATCATTGGTTTCAATGCAGTTTTTCTTCCTGCTCTATAACCTTGACAGGTGCAAATACTCAAAACTGAAAGTGTCTAGTGCAGAATATATGGCAGAGGGATTTGGGTTTTTTTCCCTACAATTTGTCACCAGATTGGCACATAATTGTTATCTCATCCTCATACTTACCTTCCAGCTTCTGAATAAGTAAAATACTCTCATTTTAGAAGAATAAGAAATTATTTGTCATGTGAGGAAATAATCCTTGCTCTTTAGTAAGAAGAAGTGAGCCAAGTCTGAAGCCCTGATTCTTCAGCGAGAAGTGGGACTTTCTGCCACCTCATGAAATTCAAACCAGTGGGTCGACTTGCAAAATACCACAAGGCTTATGCAACACATTCCAACCAAAGACCAGCTCTTGAGTACAGAAACAGCTCAGGAACAAATTAAAGTTAAGCACAAATAAGTTAAGCGTCAGGCTTACAGTATACCTACCACAGGCCTGGAGGAGAAACTAGGTGAATAGGTGAAAAATCAGAGCATTCCAGAACCAACGACTAAGTTATAAAACACCAGGAAAACCCACTCGTGGTTTTACACTAAGGCCAACACGCGCTGCCCTGAAGGCAGCTGGACTGTCCCGGGCCCCTGGCGACCTGCTGTGCCCCTGCCTGCACCGCCGTTCTCCGCAGGTCGTGAGGGGCACGGAGGTGGCCTCAGGGAGACAACGGTAGCTAAGCGCTCTCCTGCCTGCTTGCTGTTGCTCCTGGAAAAGCTGCAGCCTTGATCGCTCCTCTGTAACATGGAAACGGCCTCCTGGACTCTCTTGTTTAAAAAATAATTCCATTCATAACATCAGAGCCACAGTGATAACCGATCCCAAGAGATGCCATTGTGAATTAATGAAGCGATACTTAAAAAGGAAGGTACAACCTATCAAGCTACTGGCCTGTTATACGCCATTTCTGTTCTTCATAAAGTTAGTGAATCTCTTTTCACTTTAATTCCTGCACATCGCCTGACATAAACTCATTGAGAGGTTTCTTCCTATTTACAATTCATCGCTAAATTCTTAGGGGCCATGAAGAACAATTTTTAATGCTTAGCTTTAAGAGCACAGAATATTCATTTAAAATTAGTATGCATGCATTTGTATGTCGATAGTAAATCTTAAGATTTAAGATTTTAAAACCTTACAACGGGGGAGCAGATGTAGATCAAGTGGTTGAGCACCTGCCTCCCATGTACGAGGTCCCGGGTTTGATCACAGGGACCTCCTAAAAACAGACAAATAAACCAACAAAACAAAACTGAAAAACAATTCTCATTGGGGAGCGGATGTAGCTCAGTGGTTGAGTGCCTGCTTCCCATGTACAAGGTCCTGGGCTCAATCCTCAGTACCTCCTAAAAAAAATAAAACTTATAATTAAGATTTAAAAAATATGAACATGCAAATGCTTTAACAAAATTGCTGAGAAAACAGAAAATATTTTTCAGGAAAACAAACAATGAACATGGCCTCATGAGTAAACTGAAATTTTCCTCTGCATCTGATTTATAAAATATTCCTTCTACATTCTGCTAATTTTTCTCTGTCGATGTTAAAGGTTTTTCTGTTGTTTTTTTTTTCCAATTTGAAGCTTCACATTCCAAAGGTGTTTCTGTAGCACAACCATTTGTGTGTTCTAAACAATTTCATTTAGGAGAAAGGAAACAAAGTTATGATGTGTCTAAACGAAGAGGAGTGTGTAAAAGGGCCTTTGGAAAGGCCTTGTGCATATGTGTGTGTCTGTGTGTCTGTGTGACGGAAACAGTCGTAACACAACAAGCTCCGGTTTCCTTGGAAACAGCGTGACCTGTCATAGGAGGCAGGCTGACTTCGTGGCGGAGTGGCGTGGGGTACTAGGCGTATTTTCCAGTAACAAATTCAAAATGCTTTTGCCTGTGGAAAACCTGGTTTTCTCCATGGATTCCAGATTTCTGTGATCGATTCTGTTTTGCCAAAAGGATGGAAGCCGTTCACACTCATTCCTTCTTGGATGGCGTGCACCTCTCCGCCCACTCAGTGGACGCGGGCAGTGCTCCAAGGAGCTCCTGCACTGCTGTGCGGGAGCATGGGAAGGGGTGGGAAAAACTCTCTGGGCTTAAGAAATAGAAATTGATAAATTAACGGGAAGACGTGATAACAAAGCAGTGGGGATCAAACCCATTGTGTAAGTGGGTGGGAACATGGTTCTGAGGCTCTGAGGAGATGGAAGTGGTGGGAGGAAAAAAGAAGAAAAAAAGAAAACTATAATGTGCCTTCACCAAAATATTGCTTATGATTGCAATAATATACTGCTTTCATTCAAAATAAACAGAAATGACATAGAAATCATCAAGCTATTTTGCACTTAGAAGGATGGGGACTGCAGCCAGAGGTTCTTAAGACCCCATAGGTCTTCCTGGGTTTTTACAAAACAAAGTCAGGTGAGAGCCCGGGCAAGGGCAGGTACACAGGCACGTGCTCGAGCACCTTCCCTGCGCACCATTTCAAGCTAGGGCTCTTTAACCATGACACCTGTGGTGGACAAGAGAGGGGTCTGCCCACTCCTTGGAGGGACAGCAGGCTGGAAAACCAAATTTGTAATTTTGCAACCAAATGAAGATTTAAACATATTGGAAAAATGCTTCTGTGTGCCAGGCTCAGGCGCCACACTCCATCGTTTTGTTAATTCTGGCATCCATGTGTTTTGATCCTTTTAAAGGAAATCGGGAAAATTTTGGTTTTTCCAGCTTCTGTACGAATTTTGGCTCTCTATGAAATTCAGTGACTCGTGTGTGAAATTTGTCAGATTTTGCCCAACTAGACCCCACAGCTCCTACTCCAAGGTCGTCGACGTGCATACAGGAATTCACTGGCTTTACGGGAGGGGGTGGTGTCTGAGAAAAGTGTGAGCGTTCGAGGGAACGCGGAGCCTACCCGGGTGCTTTCACTCTTTGAACGGTCGTTCTTCGCCTTGGCTGTCTTTTCTGCAAGCTTCTTCTGCCTTTGGGGGCCTCTTCCAAAGAAAATGTAGTTGACAAAGGCGTACTCCAGAAGGGCCAGGAACACGAAGACAAAGCAGCCCATGAGGTACATGTCAATGGCTTTGACGTAGGGGATTTTGGGCAACGTCTCCCGAAGGTGAGTGTTGATGGTTGTCATTGTCAGCACAGTGGTGATCCCTGCAAGAGAAACAGGCGGGTGAGAGGCTGCGGTCAGCTGGGCTGCTCTGCACTTTCCACCTCCCTTTCTTATTTGCTCAAACAGCTTGCGTTCGTTGAAGAAAATGGACTGAACGTTACTGGGCAATTGGAAGGCAGGAGAGCATAAAACACGCCATCTGAGCAGAATGTCACACCTCGGCACTGGAAGCTGACACCTCTCTCTGGAGAAGCTCAACCCTGCAGTCCTGTCCCCAAGGGGCCTTGCCAATAAAGAGAATGGAGTTTGAGAGCAGAGAGAGAGAGAGATTTAGGGCAGCAAAGGGCTCGGTGAGATTCCCAGTAATAAGGGAACAATTCTTACTCTGATGCTTATTTGAAGTAAGGGGAATGTGACAATGCTTTTATTTTTTAATTATTAAGGATGTGATCCTGTCCTGAGTTCAAAGAAAAAGGAAGAGTTGATTGGAGATATCTCACAGTGGTTTTTCTCTGCACCTAAGCTGCTTAGGAAATACTTGCGGAAGTCAAGGGTTAAAGATTTTATTACAAGCACAGCATCATACCACACCTGAGGCAATTGATTCAATCCGGTTTTTTAATGTTATTATGCTGAATTCTTCACACAGCGTCATGTGCATGCTCACAGTTTCCCTGTTAGAGCTACAGTGAGACTAAGAACAGCAAGGCCGGGGACCACGTGTGCAAGTCTCCAGTGCTTGCTATACCGAGACTCAAGGTTGGACTGTTGGAGGCCGTTAGAGATCAGCGCACAAACCAGTGAGCGACAAGGCAAGAGCTCGGGACCTGCGTTACGCCAACTCGCAGGAAAGCTGTGGGCCCCCTGCATTGGTGGATGGTAGCTGCTCTGCTGGCAGGCTCCTTGAAGACAATGCTTTTGAAATATTAGGAAGGCTCAAGGCAGCAAGGCAGCTCCAAAGTGTGAGCTCTTTCAAATCAGTACCAAAGATACCACTGAATGCAATTACTACTGTGTCTTCCAGGACCCAGGAAGAGAAGTGCTTCCCTCCTGCTGCGGGGGAGAACAGCCTTAGCAATAGGCCTCCCTCCCTGAGAGAATGAAACCAGGGACCTGCCAAGGCCAGCAGGCTGCGCCGGCTGGCAGGGCAGAGCTCCCAGGGCACAGGCTTAGGCCCGGAAGCAGACTTGCCTTCACCAGACCCCACCGAGGCACGTTTCTGGCCTCCTGGCACCCTCCCAGCTCTCCAGGGAGGGTTTGGAAGAAGGGCTTGATTTCCTCTGGATTCCCAAG
>PVKH010006634.1:0-20887 GCA_004027955.1 Chaetophractus vellerosus | reverse complement strand
GAAATCTCTGCAGAGGTAGGGAGGCCAAATAGGAGTTTCTGAAATAGCCCAAGAGAGAAGGTTACAGCCTCAGTGAGAGTGGTGGCTGTGGTTATAGATGGAAGGTGATGAGAATCCATTGCTTGGGTGCATTCTCCCATAGCTGCTCATAGTAACACATATAGAGAACTGGGATTATACAAGTCAATCTATTCCTCCTGCACACCCTGCAGCCTTCTCAGCTTAGTACCTAATTATATTTTGGGGGGATTTACTATCAAGTACCCACTCCTAGGCATAGACAGGTTAAAGTTATGAAATGTCTAGGAATCTAGCAAGATCCCAATGCTTTAATGCTGTTTTTGATGAGAGGGTGCTGAGTTGTGAGCCATGCTATGAGAGTTACATGGGTAGTCAATGGAAGGGAGGGATAAAAAGGAAATACAAATTTACTACATCTTTGTGAGCTGATTTAAGCCACAGTTCCATCTTTACAAGTGGAGAAAAAAACTTTAAGGCCATTTCACAAAATGAATATCTGGTAGTTTTGAAGATTTTTTTTGTTTTGTTTTGTTTTTTAAAGATTTATTTATTTTATTACATATCTCCCCTCCCCCCGGCTGCGGCAACGCGCCGAGACTGGTCACTGCGCAGGCGCGGCTTTCCCCGCTTGTGGGCGGTCTCTGCGTCCATTCACAGCTGGCTTTCAGTTCGCGGGTGGCTGGCTGCGCTCCATCCGCGGGCGACCTGCCCTGCCCGTGGCGGCTTTTGCCCTGTCCGTGGCAGCTTTTTGCCCTGCCCACGGCGGCTCCGGCCCGCCCATGGCAGCTTGCCATTCTCAAGGCGGTCTGCCCGCTAGGAGAGGACCCCGGGAACCGAACTCGGGGCCTCCCATGTGGTATGCCGGTGCCCTATCCACTGGGCTATCGAGCTGGCCCCTGAAGATTTGTTTTTTTGAAGGAGAAATTTAGGAACAGTTTAAGAAGAAACTTTACAATAAAAGGGTAGTAAATTATATATGTAAGGAACTTTTCATTCTTATCTATGACAGTTACAATTTTTAAACTTGATAAAATTGCATACTTCAAAATCATGGGGAAATGCATCAATTTGGTGCCATACAAATAAGTTTAGCATATAGAATGCACTTGAGTTTAAAACTTGTAAACATAAATGAAGTGAAAAATTCAATTCTTTAATAACTTTCCTAGTTAACACAAACAAATTAAAAAATATACATGCACATTTGTACTTGTAAAATTTTATCAAACTGTTAGTGAGGGTGTGTGCTAACAATCTGGTTGAGTAATGAAATTGCTCAACAGGATGTTAAAGCACTACCAGTAAACTTACAAATGTTCAGCATATCAGAAATTGTACAAATATTCAGCCCAAAGTTTCAGCTTGTTCAAAAATGCTTCCAGATATTGAACTGTTATTTTTTCACTCATATATACTTTCAATGTTATGCCAAAGTTTAAGGAACATTTGAAAATAGTATGTAAGAAATTAACCTTCAAGGTATTCATACACTTTGAAATTTTACCTCCAAGTTATTATCAGAAACATTTTGCGTATAATTAGAAAAGTTTATATTTTAATTTACACTGGATAAATGCTGGAGGCAGAAGGATTTTGTTTTTTACCAACTTTTTGCTTAAATCTGCACAATTAAATTGCAATTATTACTGCCTCTCTGATTGGTTTTTAAATTTTTGCCTCATGTATTCCTTGACTTGTAAATAGTGTGTGAATTTATAATGTAACCAAACTCTTAACATATCTGCAATGATTGCCATAGTTTTACATTTTGAGGTTAATTGTCTAATATTCTGAAAACAATGATATACTTTTTATTCCAAATTAATCTTTTTTTCATTATGTATAAAGAACTGCAATACCTTTAATTATTAGAACATATTTGTTTTGATTTAAATATATTCCTTCATTAAAATTTGATTTATTTATTCGCTTATATAAAATCTTCTTCTTTATTTTCCCTGCATGGGAGATTTGCACGTGTGCTACCTTTTCTGATTGTCCTGTGGTTTTGCTAGCTTTAATCTTAAAGCTGAAAAATGTTTTCTTTGTTTTCCTTCAGTAATTTAATTCCACCAAAATAGATGAAATATCTCTTTGTTATATTAGCATATAAATTAATAATGATTCAAACAAGTATTTAGCATGTAATAGGAAAAAGGGCATTAAATCTAGTTGGCCACTGCTTGTGACTCAGATGCTGATAGCTATGTTTCTCAAAGTTTTTTTTTTTTCCTCTCATGTTCATAGGATGAATTTAAATCTGTCCTGGAATATAGAAAATAAAAGATGGTGAATATTTGCTAAAAAAGCAGACAATGTGAAAGGATTAAAATGCTTTAATCAGACTGAAAAAAAAAAGGCTTTGGCCACTTGATTAGGGCTGATTTCCACCATCTGCTTATACTTACTGAGGATCTAGCCCTGACTGAACACTAATTTGTGCACTTCCTAGAAATTGAAATCTCTCAGCAAGCAAATTAACAAGAGCAGGGATTCAGCAATAATGGAGCTCCTCGGCTTTTGTTTCCCTCTGACAGATGGACAGGGTGCGCTCAAATTGAATTCAGCTTTAATTGCATTGTGCCATTTAAAATTTTATCTGCTCCACAGATTTTGTTTACAGGTTTCAGGATTCCAAACCTTTGGAAGTTGTTTTTTTTTTTTTTTCAGTACTGGAGGAGATAAAGAACATTATACTTCCATGTGCCTGGGAGGTGTTTATTACAACTCCCTGCCCTGAAGGGTGGCACGTTAAGAAAAGGAATTATGTTTTAAAGTCTGGGGCAAATGGAAAACAATTCAAACTTTGCAGATATGTTATATTGGAAACTCATAAATAAAAATAACCAGAAATGTTCTATATTTCATATCTAAATGAGAAAGTAATTTGCCTTGTTTCAATTAAATCATTTCAAACTTTGCTTTTATCAGTCTATCGATTGGAACGGTGCACTCCTGAATTCTAGAGATAAACTTTTTTGTAAATGAATCATGATATTGTAAAATTACTTTTAGTTTCTGCTTGATTGACAGTCTTCAGATAGAACTGACTTATATGAACTGTTCTTTTGAGCAGAGGTATAAAATACTAAATCATTTAGGCATGTCTTAAACATTCTTGTGAATCTAACGCTGAAGATGCATTTGTTGCAAAATTGCTTGTCAATCTACAAGCATTTCCTCATAAATCTGTGGCTTAGGAGGTACTAAACTCTGACATTTCTGGTGGCAAACAGAGATCCTGAAAGCCTGAATATACCATCATGAGATTTGATTTGCACCCTATTTATGTGAAGATTGAAGACTTTCATCTCTTGAGCACCTTGCCTGGAATGACTGAATTTGCTTTACATAAGGCAAATAGTTCAGACTGAGAATACAAGGAGGGAAGTAGGCATGGGGAAGAAAGAGTGGGATTCTCTGAAGTCAACAACACGCTACTGTGTGCTTGCTTACTCACGTGTATAATGTGAACTGAAAAACTTCTTAAAATATTTAAAATTATTTTATCTACTTTAAAATACATAGTTTATTTTTGGAAAACATTCAGTTTTATTCCATTTCCTTCTGCTTATTAAGATTAGTTAGTAAATGAGATATTAGCAATGTACAATGACTCCCTGGAAATGACGTGGTATATATACATTTGTTTATTATTCAGATATCTCATTTGAAAAGTGGCTTCTATAATTATTAATAATATTTAAAATGATCAAAGAGCAGTATCTGAGAACTTCAGTTGCCACCTAAGATCTATTAAAATGCCATGTAGAGTTTTGGATAAAGCAATACCACTTTAGAAAACAGGCTTACATTTTTCCGACTGAATCATTTTAATAACTTTCAGCTAAATGAGGATTCCAAAACCTGGTTAAGTAATTAAGTGGAGGTGTTGCAGAGAACATTTTCATTTTGTGTATTTAAGAAAAATCTCTTTTGATAGCTCTATATCTGCTGTGCTTACTTTTTTTTTTCTAGACATTTGGGAGAAAAGGTGCCTTTGTAAAAGAGCAAATTTTATTATCACTAACATAACTTAAAATCTAGAAGGGACTCCATTCTAAAATTTTTAGCTTTCAATGTTTTTTAAAAAGGGGGTCACTGAGATCAAGGGAGAAAGCTGATCTTTATAAAATATACTTGCTTCCTCTCATATTGCCCCCTTGTGTTTTTTCAAATACTGTGTGTATTTTATGCTTTTTAGCACTTCAGTTATGTTGAATCAGATTTCTTAGCTTTCTATACCCCTTTGTTTCCTTGCTGCCATTTTAGTTTTTTTCTCAGATATTATTCATAACAAATATTGAATTTGTACATAATTAGAGCATTTGAGAGCTCAGTGGAACTTTAGAGATAATCTAGCCCAATGTTCTCATTTTACAGATGAGGAAACTGAGACCTAGAGAGTAAAAGCAGCTCTCTCAAGGTCACTCAGTGAGTTTTTGGAAAAGCCAGAATTAAAACCCACGTCTCATGAATTCCAAATCAGTGGCATTTGGTGAAAACACCAAAGAGTTTATGTCTCTGGCTCCCCATACCTGGTAACTTTTAGCACAGTAGTCACTATATATAAAAAATAGAAAAATATCCACAAATTGAAACAAAAAGAATAGACTGTGCACACATAAAATACAGTACAATCAAGACTGTATCCATCAGAAAATGAGAAATGATTTCTCATTGACAATAAACATAATGCCCGTTGCTTTTATAACTCATGCCCACTTTTTTTGTGGGTTTTATTTGGCCTTTTCAGCATATATTCTGTACATAGGGTAGAAGCATGTATGTGCAGATCCATATGCTTTGGATTTTGGCAATTTTCAAAACCACATGGCCAGATTTGGGCCACTTTTACTTAATTGAGAATTCCATCACATAGGTGCCAGTCAGGGTGCTGAATGGACCTTGTGTTCTGTTTTTGTCAACACTGTGGTTGAGAGCCGATATGTGATATCTGTCTCTGGTTTATAGTCTGGTACAATAATGTCATTGCCCCATGTGGCAAATGGTGTAAGCTATTGTAAAACTGTTTGTCTATGTGATTAAGACATTGCTGCAGTGTGCAGCACCAGCCAATTATTTTTTTAATTTAATTATAGAAGAAAAAAGAGAATAGCATAATAGAAATTCTTGTCATAGGGAATATGTAAAATGTAAATTGAAGAGCCATGAAAATTTCATGCATTGGCAGCCTGATTTGTTTTTATTTTCAACTTGTTATAAAGACTGCATTTATTCAATGTTATAAAATAAGACATAGCAACATTTAGTAATTATTTAGTTCTACATCAAAATAATTATATATACAATATGCTTTTGTGCACACCCCCCCCCCGCCCCACTGTATATGAATGTAAAAATAAACACTGTGGGGCCTGTATCAATTTCTACTCTTAGACAGTGTAAATAAAGCTGAATCCTCAACTTTCAAAATAAACTGATAACCTTGGGCATTCAAGGCTTTTATAAAGGAAAGGGGGAAACTTTAACTTGCCTCAAAACAGGTTGTGTCTCTGTAATGCTTCTGGGACTAAAGAGATCAATTAAGTGTGTATAAACAAACAGTTGGAAAAAAGCTACTAAAACAACAGAGGAGAGAGCTCTCTATTGGGCTCCAGGGGCCTGGGGGAGCGAAGTTTCATTAACTGGATCTGAAGTCCTATGGCCTTCTATAAACAGGCATTAATTAAAGAATGTAAAAAATAAAGTTTCAGACCTTGCAATATGTTAATGATCATATGATTCAGGGCCCGGGAAGGAGAAGAGCAGCAGAGGTCATAAAATAAGCATGAAGCATTTAATATGAGTGCTTGGCAGGGATTTCTGCAAATTAGTTGGTTATTTGCTGGTCCAAAGCAAATTAAGGTGATTTTGCTTCACTTGCTAATTTTTTATGTGCATGCTTGGCAAAATGTTTTTCACAAATGGATGAAGGTTATTGTTAATGGCATAATGAGAAATATTAACATATTTAAATAAACCTGGAGATTCTGACATACAACATAAGCATGCAGTTTTTTATTTAACACAGACATTGAAATTCTGTTAGGTCCTGAAGATGATTTTAGATGAAATTATGGAAAATACTTAAGTCATATTGTTTAGCAATATGAATGTACCTTCATAACTTTCTCACATTTGCATAAGTGTTTTTGAAAAAAAAATTACAGACAATGGGCGAATATATAGTAACTCCCTTTAACAATCAACTTTCTTAGTTCATCAGCTTGATGATGGAGAAGGGAAAAGGGAAAAGTACAACAGATTAAAGAATGACCTGAGAAGTAAGATCTTAAATTTAAAGGAGATCATGGTTTTCAGAGATGGGACATTTTTGAAACTATGCATTAAGAGGCACAGCCTGCTTTCTTTACTTACTTCTCTATACTTTATTTTTATTTGAATTTTGACTGGGCTATATTATTCTGTACTTTTGAATACCTACCAGGTTCCCCCTAAATGGATTCATTTTATCTGGGAATTTAAAGTGGAGTTTAAAAATTGGAGCAACTTCTCTGAAACACTCTTTTGAAATGACAGTGAAACTGTTCTGTCACTTTAATTACCATGAAGTTGCACAGAAGTACCAAATTTGGCAACAAAACCTTATATAGAAGGAGGTGCTAGGGTAGGATGCTACTATTGACATTGTTCTGTTACAGCAATTTTAGATGGACAAATTGCAGTTGAGAAAATTTCATGACTCGGTAAAATGAGCAATGATGACATCTGTGGATGCGGGTCTGTTCATATCTTTGCAGAGCCTTTAGGGAAATAAATATCTCGGAACATTCGGTGAAGTGAAGCTCACTCAATAAATCAACCTGACACAATAACACTTCTGGCACATGAGCCCTACTTCTCCTCAGCACCACCTACCCCTCTGTGTTCCTGTGCTACCAAATGGTGTCTCCCCATAGGCCTCTAAATCAAATCACAGCACACAAATACAGTGAGAATTTATTGGGAATTGGTTTTGTTCTGCAAAAACATTACTTATTAGATGAACTGAAATGATAATAAATTTTGACCCTTTAAGGACTGAGCCAGTTCAGGCCATGTGCTTGTTGGGCAGAAGGCATGTAGAATTATCTTAAGTGTGTCATCTTACCAGGAGGTGTTTTCAGGTTGACTAGTACTAAATTTCTAATTTTCAGCATAATGTTTTCTCTTCACAGGAAATTTATCACCTCAAAGTACCATATTTTATTTTTAAAGCCTTCAGGATGAAATCAGGACTTTTGTTAATGATATTCATAGTAAAAAGCTAGAGCTAATGTGTGTTTGCATGTGCATGTGGGTGCATGTGTACTAAAGCAGCCTGTGAATCAAGATAAGTACAGGGTTCCTCAGCAGTGACAATATGCAACTAAAAATGTCCGCCATAATGAGTAGAATGATTATATCTGATGTAAAAAGTAGGAAAAGAGATTAACATCCACAATATTAAAACTATTAATGCATGTGACAGGATTATATTAGTTTAGGTTTGTTTGAGGTTTCTGTGTTTGAAAAAGAGTAACAAATAGAATCTTAATTTTTCTTATCAAGGGAAAATAGTAGCTAGTTCTATTTTCATTATAAATTCCTCTTGCAAGAGATAATAGTTAACAAAACAGATCAATAGCAGAAACCGGTTTCCTATCCCTAAATATCCTTAGATCTCCTTGGTAAAATAAAATACTTTTCTACAAGGCAAAGTTTAATAGGGAATTTTCTAATTAAATATGTTTACGTGATCTGTCCAGCTTACAAATTATTAGTAATATACTGCTTGTCCTCTGTACTAAGTGTGTGATGTGTCTTTATGTGATTTCTTCATGTGATTTTCTTCTTCACTTGATTTCCTAATTTATCGTAGTTCATATAATTAGTTTGAAAGTATAATATTTCCTGGATGTTTACCTGCTAAGTGAGTTACTTTTTACAATAAATACATCTTGAGAAATATTGGAAATCTTACTAGAGGGAATGCTTATAACCTTAAATCATTAAATTACAACATGTTATGGTATTTCCAGTGGGAATTACTGATAAAGAAAATTTGGTAATAGTTTAAAAACTTGATCCCCAACCAAACATGTAGAAGTGATAGTATAATATGCTGTGTTATTTAAAAAGAAAAAAAAGCAGATAAGATTTTTACAGTAGCTCTAGATAGATTTCCATGCTTATAGCTTTCATCTGTAAGAAATAATTCCATTAGCTATTTGATTTCAACTGAAAGAAAGCTTGAGTAACCATTCTTTAATTTTGCACTGTATCCTGGTTCAAAAAGGATATTTAATATTATTCTGACTCCTTTTTCATGAAGAAAGTAACCATACCCAAAGAACAGAAGCAAATTTGAAGTCAGGTGGAGAATTAGGAAGATTGATGATTATAAAATCCAAAAGCTGAAAGAAATGAACTGAAATTGACTTGTCCAATAATATAAAACATTCCAGAAACCGACTTGGTAACTCCTTTCTTAAAAGTACTTAAAAAAACAAATTCCACAATCTCAATTGGAATGTTCATGTTTAACAAAACCTTTTTTAAAAAATATTTTCATATGGTTTAGTTAATTTCATCTTGCTATAAATTATTCATTCTAATAATTACTAATAACTGTCTATTTTTTTAAAGATTTATTTTTTATTTATTACATATCCCCCCCCCTTCTGCTTGTTCTTGCTGTGTTCATTCTTGCATTCTTCCATGTCTGCTTGTCCCCCCCACCGTGTGGCGACCCGCCGAGTCAGCTCACCTTGTGGCGGCCTGCCTGCTCCCGGGGGCTTGCCCTGCCCACGGTGGCTTGCCTTCTCAAGGTGGTCTGCCTGCTTGAGGAGGCCCCGGGAACTGAACCCGGGGCCTCCTATGTGGTAAACCGGCACCCTACCAACTGGGCTACAGCCGGCCCCATAACTGTCTATTAATACTTCTACATACCAATTTCGTGGCTAGGCTGTTTATATTTGATATTTCTAAAAGTCTTATAGGAAAGATCCTATAATCCCCATAGTAGAGATGCACAATTGAAATCAGAGGAGTATAATATCCTGAACAAGGTGATATAGTCATGTAAGTCTTGAAATGTATAATTGACTAATTTCAAAATCTGAATTTCTGAATTTTGTTTTGTTTTTGTCTCCATAGCTCATGCTGCCCTTGGAACATTTTTTTTTTTTTTTTGGTTTAGTTACCTTATATCAGAGATCATGCTAAGTGGTCATAGAAATGAATGACATAGTTTCTTCATCCTTTTTGAGGAAACTAGCTTTAAATAAATGATTTTGGTGTAAAGGAAGACTGTTATAGGATTATGGACAAAAGAGTTACCAGGTCCTGCCTTGGAGAAATGTAAGGCCTTAGGAAGTAGGTGGAAGTTGAACTTGGCCACAATGTATACGTTAAAGGTAAAGAAGAGCAAGGAGTCTAGGAAATAAACATGGTACAATGTAGGAATATCAAGAAGTTCTATGTAGTTGTATAACAGCATTAAGATGAGGTTGTTATGCTAAAATGGTAAATTCACGTCTATCTTTACAGCATTATTTAAATACTTGAGTCCCATTACTGTCATTTCTTTAGCTTAAAACAGCTCATTCCTTTGTATTCTGATCATTTTTCATGATAAGTGGAGAAGCCAAACTAGACATGGGCTTCTAAATAACAAATAAGCTTTACTGAGAATAGGATGTTATCCATTTCATATTTTTAAAATATTGCTCAGTAATGTGAAAATTAGAAAATATCAATTAACTGGGAATTGAAGAGGTGGTTTGTTTGATCCAATAAAATTTTATTTTAACTGCTCATGCCTATAGTTTTTAAAGTGCCATATTCTAAATATATTATTTGTTAACAAGTTTCAAAATATGGTTAGGATATCATGGGATAGTAGACCTTATGTCCTACAAACTGAGGTTCCACTTTAAAGGGCCCTAAGTTTTTTTGTTTGTGTTTGTTTTGTTTTGTTTTTCAGTTAAAATGATGGAAAATTAAAATTTTATACTTAAATGTCAATTCCAGAGTAAACAAAATTAATAGGAAAAAAACTTCCTATCTTTAAAAATATAGTTGTTCATTATTATTTTTAAAGGAAATTAGTTGATCAGTAAACAATTACATAACATCTCGACATAGGGATGCCGTGCCAATTTGCCATTCTTGGTCAATCCTGGTCCCTGCAAAGCCCACTTTAAAAAAATGGAATTGTGTATAACCACATGCTTGGGCGAGTAGTACACAGATAGTGAGGATAGAGGTAAGGAGGAATAAGGGCAACTGAACGTGTGGTTCTAAGAGTCATCTTGTTGAGTCTATTTCTAACCACTATGAGGAGTAGAGGAAGCATGGGCTCAGAATTCCTGGGTTCATGGCCCGCCTCTGCCACTTATTAGCTCTGAGACTTTGAGAAAGTTACATAACTTCTCTAAGCCTTTGTTTCTTTATCTGTAAAAGAAAGATAATGATTGGACCTGTCTCACAGATTATGGGAAGGACTAAGTGAGTTAGGGTATATTAAAACAAAAGCAGACACAAAACCAAAAATAACCTAGCAAAATGCCTGGCCCAAAAAATAGTCTCGACTATTAAAATAGTTATTATTAATGGAAATGAGAGGTTTAAAACAGCATGATAATCTGGGTTCCAATTCAGCTCTCCTATTCATTAGCTCTGTATACTTGCTGTGACCTTGTCAGGTTACTTTAACTTTCTTAGCTTCAGTTTTCTTGCTTAGAAAAAAGAAATCTCATAGTGTTGAAAGGTGAATGAAACAGTAGCTACTCAGAATGGCTAATTTGTTTCCCTTTTGCCTTTTTGTCAAGGACAAAGGATGAGGAAGGTCAGATGAAAGGAAGGGTGAGATAGGAAGGCTGCCTAGAATGGAAGTTTATTCAGATTCCCTGCCCACTTTGAAGGCCTTTGAAGAATCTTCCATCCACCGCCTCCCGCCCCTCCCCCGCCAACTTTTTTTTTTAGTATTAAAAATTTAGTTAGACTGGATTTGAATGACAGTAATGCGGTAATGGAAGTTCAGGTCTTCAAAAAATATGTGTTCTTATGCCATGTTTCCTCAAAAATTCAATTTAGAGATAACTGAGAATTCTAGACATTTAAGTAATAATTGTTAGCTTTAGTCTTTATTCTATTTTCTGCTTCATCATACCACTCACTTCTGAACAAGTTTATTAGTGTTCTCTTATGATCATCACAAATTTCAGTTTAACTTTTTAAAAAATGGATTTTTCTTTAATACATTTGATCTTTTTTAAGCTGAAGGTAACTACCACAATATATCCAAAGATGTTCCAAGAAGGGCCCTTTAGAGTAACAGTTTCAGAAATACACTATCTTGAAGCTTTCAGATTGTTCCACTTTGTTCTACTTGCCTTGTCCTATCATTCTGTTTTTTCCTTTTTCATGAAGAGTCAGGTAAAATTAATGCAATACCTCCTAGTTATAGTTACCTGATGTTGATATTTCTTCTGCATTGAATGTGGCGTGTTAGCACTGAAAGCAAAGAACTAACTCTCTCAAAAATGAAATGAGGGCTAGATGAAGTAAAATTATTGCTGGCCACCACTAAAAGTATCAACCTCTTTGTGTGTAGTGACATACTCATATATTTCCATTTAATATAATATTAAACATGAGATGACTGTGGGTTGAAAATATATAAATGCCTAGAACAGGCTGAACTTTCTTCTAACATCTCGATTTTTAATTTAACAAGGAAGTTTCTACCATATTCATTATTTAGTCTGTGTTGTCTATAAAATTATTTTTAGGATTCTCTAGTATCAAAACTAAAATATCATGTTGTAATTACGAACACATTTTAGTCCTTCACCTTTAAGGAAAACAGAAAACAATTAGGTACTATCTTCACAATGATGTAAAGATTGATAATTATCCTACCTTTTTTTCCTATTGCTTAGATTCCAGGTGTGTATATATATGTTTGCAAAATACTTTTTAATAAGCTATGCTTCTTATTAATTCACAGTAATCTTTGTTTTGTTTTGAATTGCATTTGATTACTTCTATCTACATCAAGTTTTGGAGTCTAGAACTGAATGTAATAAATCACTTACTCAATATTTACTGGTCATAGAATTAATTGTAAATTGGATTGTGCTGGTTTGTTTGTAAAATGCTAAAAAGTATTAAGATGGTCCAAAACTATAATCTAGTAAGGAAAAAAGATCTACAGATAAGAAACTAAGAGGCAAAATAATCGAAAGGAAAAATGCAAGAGTAATTACAAAGGTGAGCACAATCACGTGCAAGTGAGTGATACAATTAAAATGTACTACTTTTTGGAGGAGAGAGAGAGATGTCCATGGGCCGAGGTGGTTTGGGCAGAGTTGGTGCTTAAAGTAGGCCTTGAAAATCTTGACCTGAACTTGATTATTGAATATGTGAAATGAACATACTGTATTAGAGGGATCGTTTTCTTTATATATTTAAACAAGTTTTATTTGGGTAATACTGGTTTTGATGAAACATTATTGACAATCAGAATATTATAAACTCATCCAAATTTGAGTTCCTTTGGAGGGTTATTACTTTCAATAGTCCCATAGTGTTACTGTATAATAAACTATCAAGAAAATAATGGTTAAGCATTAGCGTTGGGAGATAATTCATTCATCTAGTGTAAACCATGGTAAGAAGTCCAAAATTGCAAATGGATTAGGTTAGGACAGCTGCTAATATGGCATGCTTTTATGCATAAGTGTGTGGAGTCGGTCCTGAAGACTAATCTAGTTCAGGCTAAAGGAGAATCACCATAATACGCTAGAGCTAATTTTGGCCCATTTTATAGCCACACCATATATGGTATAAGAGAAAGTAGCTGGGTTTCATTGTAATGTCAGGGTTTCATTTAGCTGTTCGGTTATTGGTTATTTCTAAGTAAAATAATGGGTCATTTGAAGACTCAATAATCTGAGTTTTGTTTGGCAGATTTTATGTTCATATGTTGTTGATGCATATCATTTAGCCTATACTTCAATTACCAGGGGCTCTAGGAATTGTTTTGGAAATTTAGAGATAGTTGCTTTGATCCAAACATGGAATAAAACAAGAACACCTTACTAAATAGCCTTTCATCTTTCCTTCAAAGCAAGAAATAAAAATAATCATTGCAAAATAATGCTTTTCTTGTGTTTTAGGTTTTGACTTCCTTGATTACCTCAAAGTTACTAGCTACATTAGTTTGACTTACAAAGCCAATACTGGTAGACCTTTTTCTATGTACTAGAGACTGAAATGAATAAAATACATGTTTTTCAATTACACTTTTGGTAGCTTTCATTTTAATCCTTTTATTCTCACAGTACTTAACTCTAAGTTTTTGCTTTCGCTTCACATACTACATCATAAAAAAAGTCTTTCTTAAATACAAGCATCCTAATTGCCAAATATTTATTAAACCCCTGTATACAATGTATTATGCCAACTGGCAAAGAGTCAGACTGTAAGTCCAGTGATCAGAAGAGTTACATTGACTCCTCTTTTTTTCTTCAAGCTTCAAAACTCTAATTCTTGGTCCAAAGAATGCATTTTAGAATTGGTCCTATTAGTTTCGGTGGAACTTGTAGAGAGACATCAGTTAAAACGCCAATGCATTAGGTAAATATATGCACTGAAATCACTAAAAGGTATATATATAGGTTCGACTAATGCATTCATTTGTTTTTCTTTTGCACTGTAAGGAAAAAAAAGGTCTGTTTCAAATCCTATTTGCCCCTTATCTCTGTTTGTTCAGTTGTTTTTAATATCACATACTGAAAGAATTTCAATAGCAGTTTTACCATGAAGTCATTTGTTATCCTTCAGCAGGCTTTTGCCTACTGAATTGTAAAGCAGTTCTGACTATTTGCATCCTCCAGATGGAGCGGCATATAAACACTCCCAGATATTTCTGGTAAGTATGAAGAAATATCTTATTTGTCCTTTCTGTGAATAAATAAGAGAATGTCAAATTTTATAGACTAATAAATTTATATGCTGGCACTGACATTGAATCTCTCATGGCCTGCAATGTCACAGACCCTGAGAAACATGTTTGTTTGTTTGTTTCAAATATATACTAAGTCAAATAGAAGCTCAATAAAAAAACAAAATTTGATTGCATTGTTTATTTCTGCCCAGTATTCTAATTCAGTTGCAATTTGCCAGAGGAAATGCAATTTACATGTTTCCCAGCCTTATTGCACAACAATCATTCATATACATGCTTCTGTATGTCAGAGAGAACTTCACTAATGGGTTAAAATGCCCTTTAGCATTTAATCTGTAACAGCTGCTCTACTTCACAGATTTAATGTTAAGTTTATAATACATACTGGAAACAGGTGATAGGAAAAGAATACCTAAATTTTTACATACAAAACTTTTGATATGAGTATATATGTTAACTTACATGCACATGTGATAGACTCAGAAATAGGAGACTACATGGGATAAATAGAATTGCATTAGTTCTAGCAAATCTTTATGCACTTTTCCAACTTAGGTTTAACTTTTTTCTTATATTTAAATTGATATGCATAATGTAGTGGTGTCTAATCTTCATATTCAGTTAAATAATGAACCTCTGCAATATCAGCTGTGATTGACAGTTTAATACTGCTTTTGCACTTGCCAGTTTTCATATTACACCTTCTAGTTTCTTACTCAATTAAATGCACTGTGCTCAAAAAGTAAAATCATATATTTTGCAAAATAAACAAGATTAAATCATTTTGGAGATAAACATGTACATAAAGCACTAAGAATTTAGCCTTGCTTATTTCATCCATGTGAGAAAAAGGAATCTTGTGAACTGAATACAGGCTGATTGTTTTCCACTTTGATTTTCTGAAGAAATAATTTTAATGCCTAGTACATAATATTACTTTTCTTTCATTGGTGCAATTAAAACAGACCTTGGTATCATATTTGTCAACACTGATTTGATTTTTGGAGAATAAATTTCCCTAAATAAGTGTTAGTTGAATGTAAGTAAATTTGAGATATAACCATTTAAAATCAATATAATATGCTTCAGACTGGGTGTTGATAAGGGTTTGGTAACCCAAGTTCTGTTTAAGCTATTATAAAAGCATGTCTTTATCCATTTTCTTCAATTATGGCATGAAAATAATATGAAATTCAATTTTAGTTCACTATTTCTATTATGACATATTAACCAAACACATCTATCTAAATGCTTATGATTTCTTTATAAACAGCTTTTCTAAATTAAGAAGAGCAATGTATTTTACCTTTTATGGGCACCTTTTTAGGCTAATAGAATAAGTCCATTGGAAGCAACAGTTGAGTGCCTCTAGTCCAGCCTTCTTCTTTTGCAAATTTTTGATTGGCAAATTGACTCTCAGACAAGTTAAAATGGTAAAGTTTGGATCAGATCTCACTTCTATGGATTCTAAGTTTCAGATCTTTTCTCCATACTGGCTCTTTGATTCTGGCATTAATTATGTCAGTGAATTGTTTTGGAAAGTGGCCTAACATTGAACCTTCCACCAAAAGCCCAACAGCAGTTGCTATACACTAGTTTAACTAAGTGTCACTAAATTCTAAATGATACTGTATCACTGTATTTCAAAATATAGTTCAAAAAATTCTATTTGAAGCTACTTTCAGTTATTAATCTCCCAGACATTTATTGTTTGTTTATTGACATGGGCCTCCCAGATTTCCTCTCTGTTTCTTCCACTGTAGTAAATTTGGCATTAAAGGATGATATTCAATCCTTGCTTCATATATGGAGTAATACTGAAGTCAATGAGTTTTTGCAAAAATAAAAAATAAACTTTGTCCACAGAGTAGTCATTTCAGACTGTAGACTAGACCACCAAGACTTAGTTTAGTGTCTGGTAAGGAAATCATGCTAAATTTAACATTGCAGAAGAGTTTCCAACTGTTGGCTTGTTATGAGGGAAAGCGGCTGCCTTTATGACTGATTACTGTCCTCAGGAGAAAGAGGGAAGTGAAGCGACGCTACATCTCTCCGATCCGCAGAGTGAGGTGCATATTCTGTGGTGATGATTTGAGAAGGCTCATAACTTTAATGATTCCTTTTATCAGTTGTCATGATTCTAGTCTTTGAAAATCCTAAGACCTAGAAGAGAAGAACAGGAATGTGTGTATAGATGTAGAAAATAATATAATAAAGTAAAATTACCTTTTTTCATTTCAACCTGTAAGTCACTTGTGGTTTGTCACTCTAGTTTAAGTAACACAACTAGACTTCATTTGCCAGCTGTACTTAAAGATCTTGGTTTTACGTTTTTAAAAATGTCATCTATTCCTTCAATCACTTGTAAGTCCCCTGTAATCTCTTTTTAATGTAAGCACACTGGAGTTTTCCCTTTTGTTTGCTGCCCCTGCATTATTTACTTTGATCTGCTGTGAGAAAATCTGAAAGTGTGTTGTCCTAAATGCTAGCATCTCACCAACAAGATTTGAGGCCTTGTACTTCGCATTGAGGAGAAAGGCTCTTGTGTGAAGACGCAGGTTTTGTTTAGTTCTCTCTCCCTGGTGGGAGCCTTAATTGCATTTTCTCTCTCACAGTGGCTGGCTAAGGAGTGCCTGCCTTCCCTGCTGATGCTGGAGGTTTCAAGCTCTATTACTCTGTGACGGAGAAAATTCCTTGGTCCAGGAAGAAAAGGGTCAGATTTTTTAAAAAGTGTTTAAATAAATATTGTCAATTTACCATGCACAATAAACAAAAAGAAGAAGAAACAATAGAAAAGCTTAATGTTTTCCCCTGAGATTCTTGCAGAAGTTTTATGTGACCCAGTTTGTAAAATATCAGATTCTACATATCATAGAGGCTCAGTTCTCAGGTCAAAGAGGTTAAACTTAATAATAGCCAGTAAACAAAAAGCTATTGTTAATTTGTGTCCTTTCTTAGTCATTCGGACATGATTAAAATAGATATTCAAAGAGCAATTTCTGGAGTTAATATTAAATGTTGACATATCTGCCAATTTTGGATTAGTTATAAGGACTGACTTTTATTAACCTCTTTACTTCCCATTGTGACTATATGAACATGCAAACAATATGCTTGAATCATTAGGTCTGAAATGAATATTTTCATTTTCTTCTCATCTGACAAAACACACTTCGCCTTAACTGGCTTTGAAGTTGTAGCTGCCATGTCTACTTCCACTTTCCGTATTTTTTTATCCTGATAGGATGCAAGACAATAAGAACATTTACTGAACATTTTCATTTTCAAAGTATCTTAAATATGGAAGCTATATTGATCTACATTCACAACCATGCTTGTTTATTGTTTGAGGCATAAGCGTTTTATGCAGATATACATAAATAAGTGTTTTTTTTAAACCTATGCTTTGTTATTCCAGCAAAACTGGATTACTCAAGCATGTATTTTATTTTGCAAGAATTTATTTAATTCCCATTGCTCACTCCTAAATCTTGATATACTAGGCTCCTGCCACCTTAACATTCCATTTTTTAAGCTGTGTTCCTTCTCTTCTTTCTTCTCTTCTCTCCCAGTCTGCCTATATTCCCACTTGCCCTGTTTCAAGCCCTTATCCATCAATTCTGCCCCTCACGGTTCTCCCTAAATGATCTGATCTCTGAACTTGCCTGCTAGTGAGCTGAAAGAGGAGATCAGGCTTGCCCAGTGATAGCAGTGGGATTTTGTGATGGGTAGTTGGATAGATAGTGGGAAATGGTGGTTATGAATAGAATGAGATTGGTTTGTTGAGAGGAGAGCAGAGTCAGAAAAGAGATGTTAGTAGGGCAAGTGTGTGGAAAGAAGAACGATACTGGACCGCAAAAGTGAAGCCACCTTTCCAGGGATTGGGATGATGGATTTTAGCTCTGACCATAGCCTCCCGTTAGTAATCACTGGGCCTTTCAGGTTTGTGCAATGAGCTGAGCCCAGTCAACAGAGTCTTTTCAGCTATATTGAAAAGCAGTGATCCAACACATGAAGTGAAAACATCTCCTTGATACAAGAGTACACACGGCTTTGAGAACACATTAACATTATAAGACAGATATGATTGTCATTAAAAACAGCATCAGGAAGCCTTTGTCTTGTTTTATTATCTTCAGGCTGGTTAGCAGTGTTAAGAGAGCCTTCTAAAAACAGATTTAAATGTGTAATATACATTTGAACACTGGGCACATTTTTTTGGTTAGTTTCAGGATGGTGATTCTTAAATATTTTCAGCAATCACATTTGGGTACTAAAAGGACTTAATTTTTTAATTGAATGATTAGCGAGCAGATGGCATGAGAGAGACACACTTCTATAATGTTATTATTCTTAATTAGTGAAAAAAAATTGAAGCAAATGACAAAGAAAAAACAGGATATCTTCATAATATTGAGGAGTATATATGTTTCTGTATGTATATAAGGATGCTCTTATTTTAGAATTATCAAAACTTGAAAATGAGGGAAGAATTTAGTTTTTGGAGAATTCAGAGGGCTCTGTCACCATGTTTTATTTCCCCTGAATCTTATTATATGTTTTATAAATATGCCTTAGATTTTCTCCTTTTTCTATTTGTCATCACTCTATTTACCTAACTTAGAAGGAGGAAATGTTATCAATTAGGGTCTATATATTGCTGAAGTCTTACAAAAGATCTGAATAATACAAGAAATGGCTATTATATTTATCAGTATATTTTATTATGATAGAAATTCTTTATGATGAAGGCTAGAGAGCCTGATTATTATTTTTAAATAGGTCAAGAAATGGATCAGAAAATCTGCAGGGGATTTATCTCTGTTTCTAGTGCTTCATAATGACAAAACTTTCTTTGGCTAATGAGCATGTCTAGATGAATTCTAATATAGAGAAAAAGATAGAAGTGGGCAGTGGACTACTAAAAGAATTTGTATAAATTGTAGTGATTGAATTCAAAAGATTGGAAATAGTTTGAGAGGAGTAAAAAGTCAGAGAGAGGCTCCAGTTTGTTACCTAAATATACCCTATTTTCTTATTTGTGGGTGCAAATCACATGAACATATGAGAAAATACACCATTTTATGTAGTGATTAAGATCTAAAATAATGACACTCCCTACAATACTCTCGCCTTAAATTTCCTACTTTCTTTTTCTTATATGAGCACCCTATTTGTTCCATTTGTATTCTAGCACTACATTTAATCATGTTACCATCTTCTATGCATTCACTTAATAAAACTCTTTACTAAGCACTATCTTGCCTACAAATTGAAGTTCCAGTAATCAGGGAAACTTCTTAAGCACATAAAATAAATTATGTATTCATCAGGTCCCTGGATTCTCTGTTACAAATCCAAACATTTTGCTACAATACATGTCAACTTCAAAAAAACATTCATATAAAGGTGGCAGGCCTTTGGTTGTCTTTAATAAGTTTTTACTTTCATGCTGCTACTTCTATTAATTTTGTGTTTTATTCCTTTACCTTGGGGAATCTATACTATGTCTTCCAGGGTAAGAGCTAACCTTATGTTAGTGAGCAAATACAGTACAGTTAATCTTATCCTATTTCCCTCTCAAAAGGAAAAAAATCATTCTTAAATATAACCTAAATTACATTTTGAGTCTTTTCTTTGTATTTTCTTCCATAATTTTTTCAAATGCCAGTTCCAATGATACTTTTTTAAGGCTTTTCCTGTCTTATTGAGCAAGAGTTAAATATACCATAGAAAGGTATTTAGAATTCAATTACCCTTCTTTTTCACTGTCCCTTACAATTTTATGTATCCATTCATTCTCTTGTGTCCTTTCTACTAAAGACTGTGTTCCATCTTCGTATTCTGGTCACCTGGCACAATATTTGAGCCACAACAGATGCTCAGTAGAGATTTCTTGAATTCTTCACTTATCCTATAATTACTGTTTAAATTATCTTATCTTACATCTTTGGGAAATCTCTGTCTATCTTTTGATGGGAAAATATAAGCAGAGTGCTTGAGCTTGTTTATATATGCACCAAACAAATTTCATCTCTTCCTTTTCTTGAAACTTGAAAGTTTGGGTTCAGAACGAGAATGGAAATTGATAGAAATTAGCTGGTTTGCATTCTTTTTTGTTGGTCTCTTGTTGCTTTTAATTTTTTCATAAAGGCATCACTAAGGATCAAATTTATTTATCCTTGGATGTTAGACTCAAGAATTAGTTAAGTTTACTAATCTTTCTGGATATTATCATAACTCCCTTCTGTGTGTAAGAACGTGTGTGTGTGTGTGTGGCTGGTCTTCTGAAGCAATACCTTTGTCGTTATCTACCACTGTCAATCCCAGTCTCTTGCTTTTTTTCCTTTTCCTTGAATTATCAGACTGCAATAGCATGACCTGATAATACATATTTTTCACATAATGTAAATTTCAGATAGAGATGAATACCTATCATAGATAAATATATCATTCTATGATTTCCTTACATAATTTGGAATGAGAATGGTGCTAAAGAAATTCAATTCAACTAACATACACTGGCTTGATGACTAACAGATTATAGGTTTTGGAGGAAAGGGGGTGTACATAGATGATCTTGACAGTCCCTGCCTCGGTGATTTTTATTGGAGTTTCAAAATTATACTAATAATTTTAATGCAGAGCAATATTTGATACAATTTTACTAACCATACAAGTTATTAAGGATTGAGACAATTCAAAGGATAAGAAGGGCATTTCTAATGAATTCACGTTTAAGATGGACTTTGAAGAACAGGAGAAAAAGTCATGATTTGAGGGTGTCCATTTTGCCTGAAATCAAGGAATCTAAGAAGTCTAGGGGCCAACTGTAGCCCAGTTGGTAGGGCCCCAGTTTACCACATGGGAGGCCCTGGGTTGGGTCCCCGGGGCCTCCTTGAACGG
>PVKH010006633.1:0-20887 GCA_004027955.1 Chaetophractus vellerosus | reverse complement strand
TTTGTGGTTTTCTTAAAGTGAACTTTTAAATAAAGCCTATCATACTTAGGAAGAAGGGTACAGATCATAAGTGTACAACTCAAACATTCACGGTAGGAACCCACCCATGCAATCACCTCCCAGAGCAGCAGCCACCGTTACCTCTTCTCCCCTCAAGCAACCACGCTGCTGACGTCTGTCACCACAGCCTGATTTTGTCAGTCTTTGAAATGTTTACCAATATAATTGTATAGGCTACACTCTTGTGTTTGTCCTCCTTTGCTCAACCTTGTACTTGTGACATTCAGCCATGCTGTTTTTGTAGCAGTGGTTCATTCATTTTCATTGCTTCTATTATTCTGCTGTATACAAATACCACAATGTATTTATGGGTTCTTTCCTGGGTTTAGCTATTACAGAGAGTTCTGCTATGCATATTCATATCCTTGCCTTTGTGGTTGTATGTATGCGTTTCTGTTGGGTTTATTCGTAGGAGTGGAATTGCTGCGATAGAGTGTATGGGTGCTCGGCGCTAATAGATACTGCCAAACAGTTTCGTAAAGTGGTTAATTCAGTTTATTCTCCCCACCAGCACTGCCTGAGAGTTCCATTTGCTCTATATGAGAAGATATTTTGTAAAATGCAGCACCTCATAGGATTAGAAGATGGAGGGAAAAAATGTAGCCTTAAAGGGATCACTGCCTAGTCTGTAATAATTTTATGTATGCTTGGCATACTTCAGAGTTTATAACAAAGCTGATCACTGCCTTTTGTAAAATTTCACCCATGTGCATACTTGAACCTACTTCAGACCAGTAAATGATAGCAAGGTTCTATTGAGTCTAGGAAATTCTAATTATCCCCAGATTATTGGGGATATGGGAATAACTTACTCTGTAAGTATATAGTGCTCCTTTAACTAAATCATAAAAATCATTGCTGTGTTATATGAAAAGTTTATGAGGTCACATGAATGCTTGCTTACTGTGCATATGGTAAGAGCTGTGCATTTTAAGTTAAATATAGGAGCAGTTCTGGCTCTAAAGAAGTAGTTTAAGAAATCAAGAGAACTATAAATGGCCATCTGCTCTATTCTCCATTTTTATTTGCTGAATTAACCCAGTGCATATTTTAATGAATAATGGGTTGGTATTCCATCTGCTCATTAATTTTTTTCACACTATACAATAATCCATCATTTTTACTGAGTGGAAACAATTTTGGTACTTTGTAAAAATATTTTTTTAAAAATAGAGGCAGTGGGTGTAATTCAACTTTCCATTAATT
The DNA here is from genome assembly GCA_004027955.1 of Chaetophractus vellerosus. NCBI lineage: Eukaryota > Metazoa > Chordata > Mammalia > Cingulata > Chlamyphoridae > Chaetophractus > Chaetophractus vellerosus. Next base: position 19,621 of record PVKH010006633.1, on the reverse strand, counting down.
TCAAGTGAATTTTTGAGGTGAAGATACTGAGAGCATCATTTGGGCTCAGAGTGCTGGGAAATCAGTTCTTTGGGAAGGAAATGCACATTGGGTAATACATACCTTTGTTTTTATAATATATGTGTATTTGGGTACTTATTTTAAAAGAACAAGAAAAGAACCTTTCTATGTGTGATCAAAGATTGCAGAGATGTAAATGACATCAATGATAATATAGAAATTTGGCAAAAGAGTAGTTTTGGTTCTTTAAAAATAATGCAAAACATATGTCATTATCAGAATTGAGCTTATGGTATTCCCATTCTGTACTCAGTGATATGACTCTAAAACATAAGCATATTAGTGTGTGTTTGTGTGTGTGTAGGCACATACTCATTTAAATTAAAATTTCAATTAAGTATATTTTAACGTTCTGTTTCTGCCTTTTTGTTTCTCTTAAATTGGCATGACACATTATATGCTTTCAGGCCCTTTAAGGTTCATGGGTCCAGGAGCAGATGTCGGTTTAATAGCATCTTTAATGCCTGCTGTGCCACTTCCACAAGTAGATTCCTTGGAACAGGATTTGGCCAGAGGGTCCAAGCTGACATTTGGAGACATTATATGTGAGGTGAGAGATGGTGAAGAAAAGGGGAGGAGTTTTAAATTATTCCAGTATTAACTATTTTTTAAATTTCTGATTCATTTACCAAATATTTTTTCTTTGGGTGGTTTTCTAGCTCAGTCACTTTTCCATAGTTTATCTGCAGATTTTTTAAAGCCTCCACTCTGGTTCTTATAGGTTCTGGTATCTGAGGGTATTATTACCCACTGGTAGAGATACATTATCCGCTTTAATGATGAAGGGTATGTTGTGCAGAAGAAATTGAAACTAATTAGTAACAATGTTCCTATGTATTACAGGAGCCTATACTATATTCATATTGTTTTTGCAATAATAACTAAATTCTGAAAATGACAATGCATTAATCAGCATGCCTAAAGCAGAGGGACCATTTTAGAGGCACACATTTTAATCCCATCAGGTGTCATTGATATCTTCATTCTTTTGGAGTAGATGAATCCAAGTCAGAGCCATTTATTTACTCTTTAGGGTTTGTCCATGAAATGTTAAAAGCTTATATTTTCCCAAGTCTCTTGAACCAAAATGATGATCTCCCACACCCAATTTTTCCCCATATTCATAACCAGGTTATCTAGTTACAGAATTAGTATAATCAGGACAAATCCACCCCAATGATGTAAAGTAAATAATCTATTTTGAAATTTTTCAAAAGAGGATTCCATTAAAATTTGAACACCGAATAAAAAATTTTTAAAAGAACTCAGAAAAATTAAATGAGAACATTTTAAATGGTCCAATATAAGAAGTCAAAGATTCTCGATTGTTCAAATGTAAAAAATATGAGAATGACTAGAGAGATATCACTGAATTGTAAAGAGAAGTTTTCTCTGATGGTTATACTTTGGAGGATTTCAAATTTTCATATTTTTACTTTATTGTAAAATTTAGTTTCAAAAAAGGCTACATGTCGTTAGAACCCAGTGTTCATAGAAAAGTCACTGCACGGTGTTTCCAGGATCTCCAAAGCATGGATAATAGATGGGTATTTATTAAAAACAATTCCTTTTTATAAACTGAGGCATACGTAAGATATGTTTATTATAGAGGAAGAACATGTCAATCAAGGAAAGGCCAGGGGTAGAGCTCAGTGGACACTGCCTCCCAACTCATGCTTATGGATGCATCAGTATGTCCTCTAAGACACAGGTATCTTCAAGATCAGGGAAGATTGTCTTCACTTAGGAAGCATGAATATAACAGGGGAAAAATCATTGTGTCGTATGAAAATTTACCTTTGATTTTAATGGAAGTAATTCCATTAAAACACAGTTGAATTTAAAGTGGAATTATACAAAACTTTAATGATTCCCATAAAATTTGATGATGGAAATGAACCAGGAAGGGCAAACTAGCCTTCCCCTTAAGTTTTCAAGAAAGCATACAAGGTTGGCATCAAGGCCCCTGTTTCAGTCAATCATTTATGGTTCTCCAGAGAAACAGAATCAATATGATATGTGTGTGTGTTTTTAAATTAATTAATTTTCAGGGAATTGCCTCACACAGTTGTGGAGGGCTGGCAAGTCTAAAATCTGTAGGGCAGGCCAGCAAGTTAGAAACTCAGGCATTTATGCTGCAGTCTTGAAAAATAATATTTTCTTCTCAGTTTTTGCATTTAAGGCCTTCCACTGATTGGATGAGGTCTACCCTCATTATCAAAGGTAATCACCTTTACTTAAAGTCAACTGATTGTTGATGTAACTCACACCTAAGAAATACCTTCGCAGCAAAATGTAGATTCGTGTTTTCTTAAATAACTGGTTGCTGTAGCCCATCCAAGTTGAGACGTAAAACTAACCATCACAGTCCCTTTCCTGTTTACTAAGCTAGTATGTAGGCTGCACAAGAGCAGCTACTATGCTTGTCTTCTTCAGCACTGTATCCTGAGTGAGTAATACAGAGCAAGGCACAAGCATATATAACAGGAACTCAGAAAAGAAGTATTAAATAAAGGAAAGGCTCTGGGCATGGATTCTGGCATCAGAAACCCTGGGTTCAAATCTCAAACTCCTACAGTTAATTGCTGCTGTAGCCTTGGGAAAGTTACTTAATCTCTCCAAGCTTCAATGTATGCATATGGTGATAAAATTATGCCTCTGGGTTATTGTGAAAATTAAGTTCTTATATATAAAATGTTCAGTTCCATGCCTGGCAGAGTTTGTGCTCAATAAATGGCACCTATTTCATATAATAAAGTTTATGATCTCTCTGTCTCAGCTAGAATTATTTCTTTTTAAACAAAAATTTGGAATGGGGAGCTAGGCTTATGCAGGGATATAACAAATGCTAGAGGATTTTGTAGGCCATATGCTAATTTCCAGTGTTCCCAATATGATTTATTCTAATCAACACCCAGAAGTGACAGGAATTTGTGTTATTCCTGTGTAATCAATTGATAGCTAATTTATAAGTTAAACATTGGATTCTTTCTTTGTTCCTTTGCCTTAATTGTATATCTTGGTGTCCAGAATAGAGAAATAGCACCAGCAGCTGGAAATCCATGGGAAAGTGAAGTATGTTTATCAAAATCCATAAAGAATGTTCGATTATGTAGTCAGTTCCAATGGAAAGGCCAGGGATGATTACCATGTTAATTAGAATACCTTCTACTCTACTCAAATGTTCTATACAATCAATGTTTTACTTCCTAGTGTCTCAAAGCATATAATGTGTAGTTTTCTGAAATAGAAGTAACAGTACCAAATCTTTGCTGGTTCCCCAGAGAAGCTTATAGCTGTGCCAGAAAAAAAAAAAAGAAAAAGAAAAAGAAAACTTAAGTCATATTGACTGAAATATACTGGGATAGCACAGAATTTTTTTAACCTTATGATGAAAAGCTCAAAGGTATTGCCAATATGATCAGCCAAAAAAATGTACCAGGCTTAAAAACAAAATGCAAAAAAACAGAGACATAAATTCTCTACTTTTTTTTCCTTCATTCTCTGATTTACCTATCAACATTTTATAAATGAATGAAACATAAAAAGACATTTACTTAATGACATAAAACCAAAATAAAATAATAAAATTAACATATTTTAAAGAGAACATTTGGAGAGGTTATATGGGTTTTTTTTTTTTGTATCACCAGATAATCTTGAGATACAAAACAGATTTATTTCAACAAAAATACAAATGTCTATTGCCTGCAAGCAGCACGCTATGAACTGTGGCTCTGCTGACATAAATAAGATGTGGTTCTAACTTCAGAAAGCTTCCAGTCTGCTCAATGAAATAATAATATACAAATATCTAAAATAGTTTAAGGCAAAATGAAATGTGCGTAAAGAGTACAGAAGAAAACTCAGAGCTTTCTGCCAGGAGATATTAGGGAAGGGTTCATAAGAAAGTTGGGATTCTGAGTTAACCACTGAAGGATTAAGTAGACTTTTTATGCATAAAAGAGGAGGCACTACACCCCAGGAAAGGGAATATCATGAACAAACTCATCCAAATGTGAAACTTTAGGGACTAGCAATGGGTCAACCATGGGTGAAAGGGGTGGAGATGAGACAGGTGTGTCAACAAACAGGGCCTTGAATAGGACACTAGGGGGACTGGACTTGAAAGTGTATTGGTCGAATGCTTACATAGTATATGCCGGGCATTCTTCTAAGAACTTCTCAAATATTTACTCATTTAATATTTATAACAACCCTGTGGCAGTTTGATATTGTTTATGAATTCCAAAAATAGATATTGGATTATGTTTGTAAATCGGTCTCTTCCTCTGGGTATGTTAAATTATGATTAGGGCTTTGTTTGGGCCACGTCAGTAGAACGTTGAGTCCCCACTCCCTTGGTGGGTGGGGACTCACAGAGAAACCGCACAGCAGAGAAGGGAGGTTGTAGTTTTGAGCTGGAGCCCAGGAAGTAAATACACAGGAGAAAGCAGAGAAGCTGAACCTGGAAAGAATTGAACCCCAGGGAAAGAGACAGAGGCTAGAGAGCCTGAGAGTCTATAGCTGACTTTTTTGGAGAAAACAGAGCAACTGAGCCCAGAGAGAAGTGAGTCCTGGGAGAGAGCTGAGACTTATCCCAGCCTACAGCTGATATTAGAGGAAGCTGGGACCACGGAGCCTTAAGAGGAAGAGGAAGCCTGAACTCTTGGCAGAAGTTGGCAGCCATCTTCCTCTAATACATGGCAATAGACATTCATGAGGGATGTAACTTATGTTTTATGGCATGTAACTGTAAGGTTCTACCCCAAATAAATACCCTTTATAAAACCTAACAGATTTCTGGTATTTTGCATCAGTACCCATTTGGCTGACTAATATAAACCCCATGACAAAGGTAGTATTATTTCCGTTTTATTGACTAGGATATTGAAGCAAAAAGAGGTGAAGTAAATTGCTACAAGTCTCACAGCTAGTATGTGGTGGAGCTGGGACTTGAACCCCACAAAATCTGCCTTTTCACCACCACTAAGCTTTGCTCTTTTTTGACAGCAAAGACTTTGCTTTCTTTACTGCTCTGTTATTTACCCAGCATCTAGAATGCTCCCTGGCTCAGTTTTTAATGAATTAATGAACTTAGGCTATATTAATATAAGGTGGTAGTACAGTATCTCTTTCCTTTGTTCAGTAATGAGTGGACATTTATAAAGATAAAATCAGAAAGTTTGCTTTCATTCAGTCACCATATACTAATACTTTTGAGAATATCAGTTAGGATTCCTTTTTCTGTCGATTCTGAGTTTTTTTAATCTATCTGCATGATTCCATTTTCCATTAAAAAATTATTGTAAACTCAGCAGTAAATACTAAATATTAAATACTTGACTGCTTTCTTATGGTCATGTGCTGAGTCAAGCAAATTACTCAAAAGAAAGCTTCTCTCTAAAAGTTCCTCCTTTTAATTGCTCTGTGGGAAATACTCAATAAAATATTTGATGAGGACTGTTAGCTTAATCAAACTGAGCAAACTTATATTGATCAAGGACATTTGCTAGGCAATGTGCTAGGTTGTGAGAGTAAAGACCTGAAGTTCTTCATACATCTAAGGGGTTTAGGGTCCAGCAAAAGGATATGGACTTATAAATTAAAATTTTTTAAAATTATTACTTGGGCACAGCAAGGGCATAGAATGATCTGTTTGGAGATATGAGTAAAGAGAGAGTGGTGACAGTAAAGTCTTTATGAAGAATGTGACATTAGTTGTCTTACGAGATTAATGGGTATTTGTGGGGCTGACCTAGGTTTAAGGACATAGTAGAGAAAAGGGGTTCTGGTAGTGGTGGTGAGTAGAAAGCTTTCTTTCCAGAAAGAGGGAAAAGTATGAAAAATGGAAACCTCCCATTTTGTGAATTCTTATACAAGTTGGTCTTCCATGGGCAAAAAAAAAAGTCTATTAATTTGTGAGAATCCAATTTCTTAATGGCTCCATAAATTACCGTGAGGCTATTGAAGGCTCAAACTGCATATGTATAAAAATTGCTGAAAGGAAATAAAATAATGTGTTATCATTTTATTGGCAGTTTAAAATGTACTTCCTTTTTATTGTGTGTGGTGGTTTGGGGCTCGGTACACCAGAAAAACATGTTCTTAAACTAAATCCATTCCCATTAGTGTGAATTCTTATAAATAGGATTTTTGGATGAGGTTACTTCAGTTAAGGTATGGCCAGGATGGGTCTGAATCCTATTACTGGAGGCCTTAAAGGGAAGGTAATAGAGCGAGAGAGAGAAAGTCATAGGGAGCAGCCAGAAGCTGGATGTCAGTAGAACCTAGAAGAGAATGGAGAAGCCAGGGAAGGCCACCATGTGCATTGCCATGTGACAGAAAAGCCAAGGACTAAGAATCTCCAGCAGCCAGCCCCAGAATGTCACAGTCTGTGGGAGAAAGCATAGCCATGATGATACCTTGGTTTTGAACTTCTCCTAGCCTCAAAACCATAAGCCAATAAATTCCCATTGTTTAAGGTAACCCATTGCACAGTATATGATTTGGCAGTCACGAAAATAAAACATTATGAAAATATAAAATTATAGTTTCATTTAACTCCGCCCTCTTAGAATTGCCACTTTGGGACAATTTTTGGAAAGCAACCCAAATGCTGGTTAAATTTTTGCTGAAATTCAGGTTTGTTTTCATCTCAGATCCTTTAGGCAGAACATTCTTACCATTTGCAATATATATTTAAAATGTATCCAACCAGGTTATCTGTGGGTAAAATTTAGCATAGATACTTTGTGGTATCACATACATCTTTGGCACAACATCTAGATTTTTTCTTAAAGAAAATTTCATATAAAAAAACATCTTAGGTTTTGTGATCTTGAAAATTCTTGCATTTGTATCATGCTTTACCATTTAATTTACTTACTTTAAATCAGTTGATCCGAGAATAGTTTGTGAGTTAGACAAATAATAAGCTAGTTCAGAATTCTAGGTACAAACTTCTGCTTCTGTTGTTACCCGCTCTTCAAATGGCCAGATCCAGAGAGCTGTTGAGAGCACATAATTCCCAAAAAAAAGTGTCAATGCACCATGTGAGATAAGTGATTAAGTGGCATAACAACACCAATGGATGAGTCATGTCGCCAGAGTTTCTATAAATCTTGGCCCCTTCATCACCTGGATGTAGACCTTGGACAACGTACCAGATCTTTCTGGATTTCGAGAAATCCTAACTGAAAATGAGTTGGAAGGGGAATGACCAAATCATCTCCAGGTTCCCTTCTAGTTAAATGTTCTGAGACTGCTGTGAACTTGAACAGAAAGCTGAATAGATAAAAGCATTAAAAGAATCCATCAGAAGATTTTGGTGAAGCCTGAAGGTTTGAAGACCTTGTGACACTAGGAGAGTATATTTGGACATGTCACCTTGGGCATTCTGCAAAATGGCATGTCTTCATATGGAAGGTGCTAAAAGCTAGTTTCATATCCACATTGGTACCTTTTGACATATGTGATCTGAAGTTTATTTTGGTAAGGCAGATGCCACATTTAAATAATCTGCTTCTATTAGAAACTTTGATTTTCCTTAATTAAACTAAATAAAAGTTTCTGCCTAACAATTTTAATGGAGGGGTCAAAAGAGTAATTGTCAGATATTGTAGATTAAAGGGAACAGAGTCACACCAGGTAGGAAATATTTTATGGGGTTTTTGGTTAGTATTTTCTAAGTCATATACCTATGAAATTTGGAGTAAAAAAATAAATCTATAGAAGCCATTTTTAGAAAGCAATAATAATATACAAATGTTAATATTATAGAGCATATATTTATTTTCTTATGAAATCTCTCATATGTAAAGCCACTCATATCCATGGTAATTGCTGGGAATTCATTGTTTTCTTGTATACTGAACCATAAACTCTATAATTGACCTGAAGTCAGAGTTCAGATTTATTGACCTGTAGTCCTATGTTTTATGTCTTTATTTTTATTCTGGTAACATACACAATCTGAAGTTTCCCCTTTTAACCACATTCTCCTATGTAATTCAGTGCTGTTAATTACACTTACAATAATGTGCTACCATCACCACCATCCATTTCCAAACCTTTAAAATAAACCTAAGTAGAAGTTCTGTACAAATTAAGCATCAGCTCCCCCTTCTAATTTTGTATCATAGGCACCTAGTAGGTGTTAGTAAATCTTCGTTGAATAAACGAAAAGCCTCATTGGCTGCCAACCAAAGAACAAATACACAGGATGCATATTACAGAATAATTTATGAGATACTAGTGGCATAAAGGGCCCATCTCTTCTTTCTCTAAATGTGTGCAAGTGACATAAGAGTTCAGAGTGAACTGAAGTCTTCTGAATCTTCACACACTCAGTGCTGACATCTTAAACAAATTTATGGATGTGCCTTTTTGTAGTATGTTGTAGAGATAATTTGTCCATGGTCATTTCATAGGCATCACTGAATAGATATCCTGTAATAAAATCCATCATTATTATATTGAATCAGATTTAAACACAGGATGTACATTGTACCCTATTGTAGAATGCATTTAAATACCTTGATTATCCTCCTAACTCAATTTCCAAAGACATTTCCTGCTCCTAGTCTCTGGTTAGTCTTTCCCCACCCCCAAATGGTGAATTCCCCCCCCCCTTTTTTTTTTTGGCTTCTAATCATATTCATTGATTCTACATTCTTTTATTAGTTTCCCAAAATTTAGAGTAATTATATGAGTTTATATTAACTACAGTTACTTAACAATTTTAAATTGTGCAATAGTGAAGCTAATTTAAATAAATTGAACTTATCATGGTTGAACTGCATTTTAAGAATCAGTCTGTACTTCCGACATAATTGTTCACTAATATTTGTTCCTTCTCAGAATTTTTTGGATTCCAGCTGCTGTTAATCCAGCCCAAGCTTTCATGAAGGGGTGGAGCTTAGCTTCATTTCAGCTGAGCAGTTAAAAATAAACAAGAAGTAGAGTAATTATGGTTTCGCTGGAGGAAAATAAAGAACGTAAAGAACCCTAAGATTAACTCAGCTTCCCCAGGTTGTTAGAGTGCGGTCCTGGACCGGCAGCATCATTGGCACCTGGGAAATTCTCAGGCTCTACCCAGACCTATTGAAAGGGAAACTCTGGGAGCGTGGGGCTCCACAAACTGTAGATTCACCAGGTGATTCTAATGCATGCAAGGTTGAGAACCACTATGTTAGGTTATCCCTTGATGTGGACAATTTTCTAGGGGCTAAAGTAATTAAGAATAACATCTCATCGCAGGGAAGTCTAGTCAAAACAATTACAACCCAAATCTTAGTTAACTTTAAAGGAAGCTCAACATGGAATTCCGTGTCAGACAAATTTAAGCTTGCACCCCAGTGTAGATTCCTAACTCAGTCATCGTAAGCAACCCAGCTGAGCCTCAGTTTCCACATGTGTAGAGTAGTGTCTATCTTGCTGGGCTTTTGTAAGACTTATACATGGCACCAGAGATAGTTTTTAACCACTTCACTAATGAGGCTTAAGCTTTGGGGCCAGAAATTTGCGCAGGTCCCTTCTAAATAATATTGTTTTGAGCATAATTTTGTATTTGAAGTTTATATTCTTTTTTCTTAGGAGGACCCTCAAATTGAATAAGCTTCAGGCTCTGCAAAATCTGAATGCATCCTGGCACCACATGGTAGAGGCTTAATGAGTGCTAGTTATTTCAGTATTGCATCTATTCACTAGTTCCACCACTTTGCCATTTGCATTTGAATCCTGAATTACATTTTGGAAGAACTTACTTTCATAGCATGTAAGCCATGTGCTGGGTGCACAGTAAAAATTTGTGAATGACAATGAGGTTGAAATGTATTTAGGAAACAAAACCTTTGGTAGACCAAGGGGTGCGATTGCTCACAAAACAAGACCCTGCTGGCTCGTCAGGTCAGGAGAAGATTTTAACCTCTCCATTTACGTTTATCTAATACCTGGCAAGCAAAGTGTATGGAGAGTTGGACTTTCATTTCTTAAATACAAAAACCTTTTTTAAACCAATGTGAATTTGCTTGTGATTCAAATGACAGCTCTTCCCTGAAAGTCAGATTGCATTCTTTGCCCTCTCTTTGACAATGATTATAGTAATTGAGCAGAATATAGTCTTCTCCATTGAAGTGTATGAATGTAGACATTTAAGGTTATATTTTCAAAGCAGCATGTATAGACACAGCCGTGTGTCTCCTGATAAAACCAATGGTGTCATACAATGCAGTGCCTTTGCTCACTGGTTTGAAAATGTAACCCATGACATTAATGCAAGCATTCTGCGGCACCATCAATTATCCCATTTACTATGATTTCTTTTCAATTAATTTCATTCCAGAATTTAGTTATCTGAGCAGTGATTTTTTTTTTTTAGTGTAATGATGGAAGGGCTAGCATTTTCAGTATCAAGTGCTGACTGGATCTTTTTGGTTGAAATGTTGGTTAGGGAAATTACTGTTAGGCTCACTCGCCACCCTAGTAACGGAATTTTAATACCTTCTGGGGATACAGACATTTATATAATCTAACTCTATGGCACTGACATACAGTGTATGTAGTGTATTTATGATTGAACAGAAAGTTTCAAACAGCAGCCTGTGAAATTGGATTTTAGATGTAATGTACCATAAATAAGTGCTATAAAGATTGCCTTTAATGCTATAAATCAGATTTTATTGGTTTCAGCTATCTCATTCTGGTTATTGTATTACCCACAAAATCAGAGGGAATCAAAGAGCCGGAATATTTTTTATTTTAATATCCCACATTGTACAGCAATGGCACATGCACCTTTATAGTTTCCTTTTTGGGTAGGTTGGACAAGGTTGACAGGTGGCAGGCCCCAGCAACATATCAGTGGCAGGATTGGTGTAAACATCCAAAATTTTGGACTTGAATCATTTTAAACCGGTTTGTGAGATAGTAGAACTGGCATATCCCTTCCCTTCCTGGGAAGCTGGTTGTCAGGTTTTTCGTGCAAGGCTGACACCTATAGAGATTGGCAGGTGAGTGTGCTTTGCATCATTGGCAAGGTTTACAGGGTTTGGTGATGAAGGCTGTCCATTGGGGGTGGGAGTGGGTTACCCTTGCATGATCTTTCTGAATTATTTAAAGCACTGAAAACTGTTGCTTTAAGATAAAATAGCTCCTTAAACAATCTTCTGATATTTGATTTAGAGCCCCTTCATACTTTAGTGTATTTAAAATCTTCCTATTCTATATATTGTTATTTTTCAAATGCTTAAAAAAGCACACAAATGGACTGGTAAAGCTCAGGAGGCAATAGTAGTCTAAAGATGAACTAGTTAGGAACTGAACAATTTTCAAGCTGTTTAAAATGAAGTTTGGGCTTTTTTTTAAAAAAAAAGTTTTGAATTCAGTGTTCACTTACTGAAGTATTCTCAATTAGAGAAACTTTGATGGGCCCACACCCAGGTCTTATTTGTATGACTTTCATTTTATTGTTCTAAGTTGAAGCCCCATAACCCAAAAAAGGCAGGAGGGACGGCAGGGACTTCCTAAAACTGGTGTCAGAGAGCTACAGCCTCATTATGCTGCTTTTTTTTTTTTTTCAAATGGTGGCATTATATCATATACGTTCTCATTGGTTCCCCTGTCTGAAAATAACCATATCTAGCAATTATAGAATGCATTGAAACATTGTGTGTTGTCTTGATTACAAAGAAATCTAATTCCCTCCAATGCCCATGAAATCTTTAACCTGCTGGAGATAAAGGCCATATGTAACATTAATGGCTCTAATATTACGCGCCATCTGAGTTGAACAATTTTTTTCTTTTGAAATTAGGAACTCTTGATGCCACTTTTACTGGCTGTGAACTAAGCTGGAAGAACTGAGGGGATTATGCTGATTAGGGCTTGACATTTATGACTGCCAGTTCACTGCTGAGAAATAACAGCCAAGCATCCAGCCTAGACCTGGGAAGCAGCTGGATCCTGGGATGCGCTTTGGCACTTGTTTTAGGCTGTGCTCACTTTTCTGGGAGCCCCGTGGGCTTCCTGCATTGAACAAGAAACTGTCCCTGTCTGCAAGTGTCCACGAAGCTGCAAACAGGAGCGAGGGGGGCTTTTACAAAGCACTTTTGACACTGTAGTTCCATGTTCTTCAAGGAATACAAGGGAACCTCTTTGCCCTCTCTCTTCAAGACAGGCCTTCTTCAACACCAACAAAAACCCTCCACATTTAGTTTCAGATATTTTGTCCCTTTTGTGTTTCTATGTGACTCTTTTAAGGCAAATATTAAAAATAGGATTATATTTTTTAATTTGGTTTCCCTTGTCTCCTGTTTTAGTCCGATTGACCTAAGATTGCCAGAAACCAGCTTGCATTCCCCAGAGTCCACTTTATTGATCCACTGCAGTGAGTGAGATCACCCATCAGGGGTACTGTGGGATGTCTTACCAAACAAAGGAAAAGAGAGAGGTTGCTAACAATTTTTGAGGGATAATGGAGTTCAGGTGAAATTTAAATAAAGCAGCGTGTTGATAGCCTCAAAGCAAAGCAGGGCTGTGTGCAAAAGGTCTGTACAGCAAAGTGGATCCAGGGTACTATTTCCCTGGAGATTCCAAAGTTAACATAGGTATACAATGTTGTATCCAGAACCCAATATTTGAAACTCTGGGCCTGGGTTGGAAATCAAGGTTGCTTTCTATGTCAAAGTGACTTAGTTCCTTTAGGTAAGAGTGGGGTGATTCATTTTATTGATAGAGCCCCCCACCCCCTAAATTTTTAGTATATCAACGAGTAAAATAGTCGTAGTCACCCAAAGAAGAAATCGTTGTGACGCTGTATAGATGTCGAATGTACTTAGGAGAAATATTGTTTCCTGTTAACTTTTCAGCTGGCTTTATCTGTGTCTGTTATTCCAGCCTGAATGTCCAAACACATTTTTTTTACTTTCTCAGAGTAAGCTAATTTTATTTTCTTACTTATATCATTTAGGAAAACTTTGGTTGTTAGGAACAAAGTACTTAACATAAATAGAATTAAATAGTTAAGAAAATATGTAGGCTAACAATAGAAAAGTCTAAGAGGAGAACAAGCTTCAGAAAATGTTTGATCAAAGAGCTTAAAAAAAATCACTACTTTATTTTGGTCTCTTTCCATGGCTCTCCATATTGTCTGCTTTGTCTACATCTTAAATATAGCTTCTTTTGGAATTTATAATGATTAAATGTTGGACTTTATTATTCTAAAGTCCATATCTTTTAATCTTTCTTTCATAATTTATATATTTATTCTTAGTTCTGCTTTCTTATTAATTTTATCATATCTATCTTTCAGTTCATTAATTCCGACTTCATCTGGGTCTTATTTGCATTTTAATCTGTCTCTTGGGTTTTAAATTTCAACTGTTTTATCTCTAGAAGCTCTAGGTGGTTATATTTTGTCTTTCAGGCTTTACGATAGCTCTCATACTTTTTACATATTTTCTGTTTCTCCTTTCATGTTCTCAATTATTTTGAAATACTTAATTTTTATTCTCTAATAATTATATTATCTGAAATCTCTGAATATTTTTGCCAGTTTGTTTTTCTCTGTTGACTCTCACTGGGAAGATTTTTTCATTTTTATTTGCTAATGTTGGATCCTGAACTTATTTCCCTTGGGACTTTATTCATTAGAATCCTGTGCAGCCTGGATTGAGTATTTGGTGAAGGTGGGGCAGGAATCAGCATTACTGGCCAAGAATGTTGTATGCCAAAATTTAAGCTTGGGGTTTCCTGTATCATGCAATAGTAAAGATTCAGACCCCAAATCCATCAGAGAGTACCTATAATTATGTATTCTCTGAGAATCATTTTTGTTGTTTTTTGGTTTTGTTCTTTAAACTTTTTAATCTAGTAACATATGCACAACTCAAAATTTCTGCTTGTAAAGACTTGTGATTGTAAAATTCAGTAGTTGTAATTAAATTCATAATATTGTACTGCCATCACCAATATCCATTACCCAAACTTTTCATGACTTCAAACAGAAATTCTCTCCAAGATAATTTATTCACCCATACTCTAGTATCTCCCTGTACTGAAGGGGCAAATGTATATGTATGTGTATGTATATATATTTAATTCACCATTTTTCTGAGGTTAGGCTTTAAACTTTCTATATGATCCCAGTTACAACTCTGTGACTTGTTACAGACCAAAGACATCATCTCCTGCCCCCACACTGTCTTGGTTATAAAGACTGGCAACAAATCTCTGGCCCTGCCCAGCTTTCCCTTTCTGCTCTGGTCTTCAGCTCCTTCTTTATTTTATTCCATGGAGATTTCCCTTACATTCCTTTGAGCTCAGCTATTCATCTAAAAGGATGCTTGTTATCTTTAATAGGGAATTTCTAAATTATTTTCCAGTGGGTGGATTTATAGGTTACCTAGTTAACTATATTACCAGAAGGGAATTCATGACCCATGTTGGGCTTCAACTTACAGGTGGCTCCCCAAGTGTCACAAGGGCCTCCAGCATATTATAGAGGCAGGGATGCGTTGCCAGTCTTGTTCAAGTCCAACAAACAGGTGAGTGTCTCTCTCAGTAGCTTTTTGGGAAGTGTAGGAAGATTCTTCCCCTGCATGCATCAGGTAAACATTTTCTTATATCTCATTGGCCCAAATTTCATTATTACTTTGAACCAAACACTGTAGCTAAGGATTATAAGATGTTGATTGGCTTAACCAATTAGAGCTGATCTCAGATGCTGTGAGCTGGGTCATTTTCTCCAGAAGTAAATAGGTTGTATGGTTGAGGAATGAAAATCCAAATCAGAAGTGGAATAGTGTTACCAAGCAAGCAGGACTAAGTTGGGCAATCAAAAGTAGTCAATGTCACACATTTGCTCAGTGTACTATATGTATTTTAAGTTTGTTCCATTCAACAGCCATTTATTTAGTGCCTATTTGCTCTGTGATGGGAAATAGCCTTGGGCTTGTGGAGATTTATATATATATATTTTTTTCTTATTCAAAAAGGTCTCATCTCAACTAAATATCTACCTTAGGTCAAATTTTTCAAGACTCATGAAACATTGCATAAAAGTTGGCATTTTTGGTAAATTTGTTTCTATTTTTGTTGTGAGATTTACTAATATAAAAAGATATATGTAATATATACACAAATATACATATATGTATAAAATACAAAAATAGCTTAAGGAATATAAATATTAAAGAATTATAAATTTATAAATAATAGTAACAAATGAAAGCCTGTGTACTATCACCCAGATTAAAAATAATACATTATCAGTATCTTAAAAGCCCTTGCTATCTAATTACAGAACCCATTTTTTCCTTCAGAATTAACACTTCTAACTTTTTGTGCTGTTAATACCATTGGGTTTCCTTCTGCCTTCACATGTGTATGTAACCATAAATAATACATTGTTTGCTTTTGCCTGTTTGGGGGCTTCATATAAATGTCATAATACAATCTTTTTTCTAACTTGCTTTTATTTCCTCAGTATTGGTTTTAAGTTTCACCCACCCTGATATGTGGAGATAGTGTATTATTCATTTTCACAATCATAAAATATTCCTTTGAATGGCTGTAACACAATTTTTTATCCATCCTATTATTAATTTATATTGGATTATTTTCAATTTGGGCTATTAAACAATGGGTCTGTGGACATTCCTGAACAAAACTCCTGGTACAAGACAACAAAATTTTCTTTGACTATATACAAGGAATGGTATTGCTGTGTTGTAAGTCATGCACAAATCCAACATTACATGGCATAACAAACCGTTTTCCAAAATGGCTACATCAATTTACATTCCCAACAGCATTGTACAAAAGGTTCAGTAGCGCCACATCTTTCAAAAGCTCAATTTATTAAAAAAATTTTTCAATTTAGAATCTTAATTATGCCATCTTAGTATTTAACATTTAGATAATAAGTGAAATCTCATTTGTTATTAATTTACATTTCCCTAATACTAAGTCTGAACATATTTTCATATGTTTATATGCTTTTTTTGTATATATCATTTTGTAAAATGCCTATTTGTGACTATTACCCATTTTTGCATTTTTCTTATAGAATTTTAATTTTTTTAAGGTATTCTGTTTCCTAAATTTTGTAGTGTATGGGTTGCAAATAGCTTATCTCAATTTCTGCTAGTATTTTTGCTGTCTTTATGTAAAGAGAAATACATTCTTTTCATGAAGATAAATGATTAATTTTAGCATAAGGTTTATCAGAATTTTCTTTAGGTTTTGTTATTTTTGTGCCTTGTCTACAAATAATTCTCTGTAGCAATTTTAATAACAATATTCTCCTATGTTGTCTTCTAATATATCTAGAATTTATTTTTGTGTATGGTATGAGGTAGGCAACCAATTTCATTGTCTTAACAAAGAAAACTAATTCTCCATCACCATGAGAAGTCTACCCTTTGTCTACAGCTCTGCAACCATTTTGCCAATTAATAGTTTTCATATATGTATGAGTCTCAATTCTACTCCATTGGTTTATTTATGTGTACTTGAACCAGTACCTTACAGTCCTGATTTATAATGCCAGTATCTTTGAGGATAAACAATCTCACCTTATTTTCTTTTTCAAGTGCATCTTGGCTGTTCTTGATCATTTTATATTCCATATAAATGATACAATCTACCTGTCTATAAATTAATTAGGGTAGGACTGTTGTTTCCATATTATTGGGCCTTCCTATTCATAAACTTGGTATTCCTATCATTTGCTTTGTTTTGTTTTGAAGATCCTTATTTTTTGTTTAAAATTAATAATTTTCTAAACAAAAGGTACTGCATGTCCTTGGTTAAGTTTATTTCTAAGTATTTAATGTTATTTGTTGCTATTCTGAATTATATATTTTTAAAATTATATTTCTTATCTGATCATTGCTAGAGTTTGGAAATGCAATTTAATTTTCAATATTTATCTGGTATCGAGAATTTTGCTAAAATGGTTTGTTAATTATGCTTTTGCATATTTTTTGTGTTCTATGATTAGATTCATCTTTCATGTTAGTTTTGTTTTGTTTATCCATTCTGATTCTTGTAATTAATTTTCTTTTCTTACTGCACTGGCAGAGAACTTTAATTTGAAAAGAAGGAGTGATAGAAGACTTATTTGGCCTGTTTCTAATTCATAGTTAATTATTTCAAAGTATTATATTGATTGTATATGTTTTCAGAGAGATCCTTTAACAAGCAAAGGAAGCTCCTGGCAATCTCTTACTATTAATACTTTACAGTGTTTTCTGTTTTGATTTAATCATAAATGTGTGTAATTTTACCCAGTGATTTTTATGCATCCATGGAGAATATCACATTAATCTTTTGATGTAGTGAATTAGATAAATCAATTTTCTGATGCTAAAACAACCTGGTACTTGTGGAATGAAAACAGCTTGGTTATGGTGAGTATCATTTTTTATATGATGCCAGATTTTATTTGCTACTATTTTGTTTAGGAATTTTGTAATTATATCCATGAGTTGTATTAGTCTTTTATTTTATTACTTTATACTCATCGCTATTTTTATCTGTTTTTAGGTTATATTAGTCTCATAAAATTAGAGAGTAGATGATTTTATTATTTTCTGGGAAAAGTTTTTATATTACCCTATTATTTATTATTTCTTCATTGTTTAGTAAACTTCTATTTTATTTTATTTGGGCCTGGTGTTTCCTTTGTGAAGAGATTTTTAATTATGTGTTCATTTGGGTTAATGGTTATAGGATTCTTTAGATTTTCTAATTTTTCTTGAGCCAATTTTGGTAAGTTATGTGTTCTAGAACTTCAGTCACTGAATCTGTGATTTCAAATATATTGCCAGAAAAATTTTTCATAATATCTTTTCATTGTCATTTAAATTTCTCTTGCACCTGAAGCTCTGCCTTTTTTTTCATTCCTACTATTGTTTATTTGTACTCTTTCTCTATCTTTCTAGATTAATTTTGTCACCTCTTTGCCTATTTTTTTTTATTTTCAAAGAAATTACTTTTGGCATTTTGAGGCTTCCCATTGTTTTTTCATCTTTTAATTATTGTTCTTTATTAGTTATTACATTCCCCTTTATTTGAGTTTATTCTATTATTTTTTCTGTAACTTTTCAAATTTGATGTGTAGCTCATTAATCAAAGGCTTTCTCCTTTTAAATATATGCCTATAGTTCCCTAGGCACTTCTTAGCTGAATCCCACAAGTTTTAATATGTAGTCTTTTCATTATCATGCAAAATCCATTTAAAATCTTTTATTTTGATTTCCTCTATGATTCGTGCATCTCTCATGTGTTTTTTATTTTTAACTTAACTATATCATGTTTATAGATTCTTGTCTATGTAACACCAGTCTTGAGAAATGTATTGATTATTGTTTTATGACCTCTTGTGTGGGTAATTTTCAGAAATAGTCTGTATATCCTTTTTCTATTATTATTATTATTTTTAATTAGGGAGGTTGTGAGTTTACAAAACCAATCATGCATAACATACAGGATTCCCATACACCACCTTCCAACCTACACCTTGCATTGTTGTGGAGCATTTGTTACAATTGATACTTCAAAATATTACCATTAACTATAGTCCATAGTTTACATTAGATGTGTTCTTCCCATAGACCACCCTACTATAAATATCACATAATACTATTATACATTTGTTTTACTTTATGAAAGAACATTCTCATCTTTTTACTGGTAACCACAGTCCATCATCCACCACAGGGTCAGTGTTATACAGTCCCATGCCTTGTATAATGCATCTAAAATATACAGTCAGTGGCTCTCAGTATCATCACAGAATTTTGCTGTCATCACCTCAGTCAGTTTTTGAATGTCTTCATTATTCCAAAAAGAAAAAGCCCATATCTCATTATACCCCGCTCTGTTGCCTTTTAGTATTGATATAATACCTTCATTGCCATTGATGCAAAAATGTTATATTACTGTTAACTATACTCCATAAATTACATTAGTTGTGTTTCCCCCATATATCACCAAATTCTTAACACCTTATAATAGTGAAGTATATTTGTTGTAGTTCATGGAAACACATTCTTGCAATTGTACTGTTAACCACAATCCTCACCCACCACTGAAATAGTTATGTTATACAGTCCCAAGATTTTCCTCTAGCTTTCTCTCTATTAACATTTGTGAACCTAGACTACTCCTTTCACCCACAATCATATTTATATATCAGTGGTGTTAGTTATACTCATTATAATGTGTTACCATCACCTCTATCCATTTCCAAAAACGTTTACAATCAACCTAATAAAAATTCTACACTCATTAAGCATTGGCTCCCCCTTCTCAACCTCAATCTATTGCTTAATAGCCTACATTTTAGATCCTAACTCCATGACTTTACTCATATTTACTTCATAATAGTGAGACAAACCATATCTGTCCTTTTGTGTCTGGCTTAAGAAATAGCCCACATATACTTAACAGAAAGGTATATTCTGAAGTTTATTGGTACAATGTTTCATATATGTCCATTGTAGTGGTTTGAGTTTGAATTAATTATGAATTCCAAAAATATAAGTTAGATTAT
>PVKH010006632.1:0-20865 GCA_004027955.1 Chaetophractus vellerosus | reverse complement strand
CTGCGCAGGCGTGGCTTTCCCCGCTTGTGGGCGGTCTCTGCGTCCATTCACGGCCAGCTTTCAGTTCGCGGGTGGCTGGCTGCGCTCCATCTGCGGGCGACCTGCCCTGCCCGTGGCGGCTCTTGCCATGTCCGTGGCAGCTTCTTGCCCTGCCCACGGCGGCTCCGGCCCGCCCATGGCGGCTTGCCATTCTCAAGGCAGTCTGCCCGCTAGGAGAGGTCCCCAGGAATCGAACCCGGGGCCTCCCATGTGGTATGCCGGCGCCCTATCCACTGGGCTATCGAGCCGGCCCTTGCTATCATTTTTTGAAAGCTACATAATAGTCTGTCAAGTGGCTGTACCATAGTTTATTTAAATATTCTCCTAACTTTCGGATGTGAAGATTGATACCCTGTAACCTAGAAGTTCTTAATTCTTAGAGAACATAATACCATATTTCATCAATTCCAAAACATACGTTTTCCTTTATTTTAACATCCTGAAATCAGGTGACAAAAAAGAAAGGAAAAAGTGTCTCACCACTTTGCCTAGGTGATTGAGGGTAGGGCACTTAGGGGTTGATTATGTGCTTTGTAAAAACACTAAAAGCCATTGCGTATGCCTGGCTTTCCTACAGAAACTAATATATGAGTGTGTCAAAATGATGGAAGGTGAGGTACAGAATTAAGATTATACTCTATTTGGGGAACATTAAATGGTGAAATTCACTGAAACTAACTTTAAATCTGTTGATATTATTCTCATGAAAATTTGGTAAGTGTGCCATCAATTATTTTTAATCCAGGAAATGAACAGATTAAATACCATTTAGAACATATCTCTGGAAAGTACTCGCTTATACTTTTTAGAGTTCAATGTACAATTGGCTATCACCATTGAGTTACTAATTTGCTTATTTAACAGTATCACAAGCAAGGAAGGACTTTCTAGTTTGTCAGTATTGGTCAGGGGGAAATATGTGCTTTTCTTAAGATCAAGAAAAATTAAGTCTATTGCTTTCTTTTGGCCTTAAGGTGACAACAGAAAAAAACTAAACTAATGTGATCTAATTTCCTATTCACAATGCAAAGTTGTTTTTTTCTCCAATTTTTTTTTTTATTTTTTAGGTTTTGGATGGTTTATTCTAATAATTTCCCATATATATACCAATTTGATTATTCTTTCATTCATGAACTATTTACTGGTGGCTTATGATGTTCCAGGCACTGTGGTAAGCATCTGAATAGCAATGACAAAGAAGTCACTGCCCACAAGGAACTTGTAAGCCCTAAAGAGCAGAACAAGTAAACCATTATAATATGTGATTAAATTATATCATTCAATAAAGGTACACAACACAGGCTATGAGCCCACTTTGGGAACACAGAGAGAGTAGCTCAGCTTGGGAGGGGTCTGGTAAAGCTACTAAGAAGAGATGCTCTTTTTCCATCTTTATGGAGTTCATATTTTTAATGATATAGTGACAATATTAAATAAGTTAAAATCAACAGGAATACATTAAACTTGAATACTAATACTAAATGCTTTGAAGTCCAGAACTACAGAGAAATCTCTCCTCATATGAATTGTGTCCGCAAACTGAAAAGGAAACCAAGCTGACTCACTTGCCCTGATATGCCTGCCCCCAATTTTCCATGAAAACAAACAGAAAATGACAACAACAAAAAAAGCTCTGAAAACCAAGCATAGTAGTCAACTACTTACATATTCATTAACCACAGTGTTACTGAAGTATGCCTTTGTAGTCTATTCACACTTTACCATACTGCACTACCATCACAGCAGAGATAATTATTTAACCATTCCATCTTTCTTCTTTACCAATAGAATCCTGAAAGGACGACAATGGGCCCATTAGATCACACATTTCCTAGCTACTGGGTATCTAGGGATACCCAACAGGTAAGAGTGGAAGTTGAATGGTACCTCAGGGATTGACTGGAAGGTGTCTCTCTTCCCCTAATTCTTGTTTGAATATGAGAGTAATGGCTGAAACTCCAGTAGCCATTTGGAACCGTAAGGTGACTGTGAAGATAAAAGTGATTCACAAAGGATGGAGAGGCAAAATGGGAGAAGGAGAGTGAGTATCTTATGGCCTTGGAGCCACCATACCAGCCCTGGACTGCCTGCTTCTTGATTTCTTTTATAAGAGAAAAATAAATCCCTCTTATTAAGTCATTTAAATAATTAAGTCCTTAGTGTTGAACACAATTCTAAATAATGCAACCACTCTTTGGGAAGCAGGTAATAAGAAAATGAGGCTCTTCTCCACACCCTGTATCTCTTAGCTGCAGAATTTGCTCTTGGGGGTGGGGGGAGGAGTGAGCTTCTATTTCTCTACAACTACCTTACGTGGAGATGGAGTCACAGAGTCCTGAGGCATACTGCTGCCTGAAATTGTAGTTTTTACATAATGTATTTCACACAATGAGAACTAGGCTATTTCAGGTTTTTAAAATAGAAAATGTCTTAGAACTAACTAGGCAACAGAGAATATAAAAGATGTCACATCAGGCCAACAAAGCCACCAGAAACTAGGGTTATTCTAGTATATACACAGGTTGTAAGTGTAGTTAAGGGCAATCCACACACCTATCTGTTAGCACGGTCTGGATCTGCTCAGTTTTGCCCCCTTTAAATGATTTTAAGTAATAGAATAAAACCAATATAGGGATATATGAAAAGTAACTGTAGAGCACAAAAAAAGAGAAATAGTAGAAATATTATACTGAAAACTCTAAGGAAGAACATACCTCTGAAAATGATTTCATAGGAGAAACAATTTAAAAATTTATTTGCAGAGTGATCACAATGGAACACAAAAGATATGACTGCTATGAAAAAGAATGTCATAAGGAGAAAACAGGCAAACAAGCCAAGTGAACAAATAGAGATGCAAGCTGTTGAAAAAGGAAGCCGGCTGAGAAAATGAAATATATCAAGGAAATTAAAATTGCAACTGCAAACTTAAAATCTGTACCAAACAAAATAGAGTTGGGTAATACTTCTCAAATTAGTAAAGAATTGAGAAAAGCTTAAGAAATTCTCCTAGAATACAGAGGAGATAAGCCATTGTATAACAGATATAATAGCACCCCCCCTACACACACACATACTTTAGTTTTGTAATTTTTGATATACAGGGATGGAAAAAGAAAGTAAAAAAACACATCAAGACCAAAGAAAATTACATTAGACAGGCCTCAGATTTTTTGACCTCTCTACAACATTGAATTCTAGAGGACAATAGAGATTCTCTCTACAGTAGTGACATTTGGAGAGGGTTTGGGGATCAGCTATAATCCCCTGAGAAGAGTTACTGACACTAATACCAATGGAAGACATGTGAAGTATCATACATGGAATGGGGACAGGCTGAAGAGATTGAGAATCTCTATAGAGTTTGGAGGGAGTAAGTTTTGACTCAAGGACTCTACACCAAGCAAATCAATATTTATGTGTAAATGTCGACAGTCTTCAGTATAGCAAATCAGAAAATATACCACCCATTTTCCCTTGAGGGGAAAGGGTTATCTCAAGACCGCTAGTGCAGCAGTTCTCATATTTTTTGGTCTCAGGAGCACCAGGCTTTCATTTATGTGGGCTAAATCTAACAATAATTACCAATTTAAAACCAAAAACCTTTAAAATATCAATTCATTTAGGAATAATAAAACACATTATATGCTAAATTTTATAAATGAAAATTTTAAAAATAACAATTCTATTTTCCAAATCAAAAAAAGTGAGAAGGGTGGCACTGTATTGCATGTTTTATAAATCTTTTTAATATGTCTTAATAGTAAACAGCTGTATTCTGTTTCCATATTTGATCTGTTTCAAATACTGTTTCAGGTGAAACACATAAAGAAAATTTATCCTCACAAAGATATGTAGTTAGAAAAGCAAGAATATTTTTATGTACTTTTCAGATAATCATGGATAGTCTTCTTTGACACTACACCAAAACTCAACAAATGGTGATTTGTTAACCATTATTTGCACAGTGGAATTGGAAACACTGTTAACAATGAACTTCATACTCTGTTATATTAAAATCCATCAGTCAATCTTGCACTTCAAATGGCTCTTTTACCCATGCATGATTTTGTAACATTGGTCATTTGGAAAATATTGGTTCAATGAGTTATACAAAGTTTCACAATGTTGGCAAATTCATACAACATTAAAAAAAATGACATTCATTAATATCACTTTCAAATCTGATCAGAAAAGTCTTTAAGTACTGAGAGGCTGTTAAGCTCAAAATGGCAGGTAGAAATTTTCCAAAATTCTAACTTTTCACCTGAAAGCTCAAATTTTATCACTGGCTATCTTTTCAATTGTTTTGCTTGAACTGACAGGCACACTTCATTTTCAATGAAATAGCTGTCAAATACCCAAGTCTGAAACCAAGTTTGTAATGTGTCATTCTTTTAATAAAAATGCATTGAGCTCACAACTTCAACAAACACAGAAGTATTAGTATTTGGAGAAAACCATGGTACTATGATATGTAGCAGAATTGCTTTATGTTCCCTTTCCATTTCCTCACACAGAGTATTAAAGAAGTGTATTCAATAGCCAAGATTTAATAAAAAATGAATTTATACTGTTTCATCAAGGGCATTCTTAAATGAAACTTGCATGTTTTGGCTGTGTATGTATTGTGATGACAAGGAGCAGTACAGTTTGGTGCCAATGCCTTGATTCATGCTAAGGCCAGAAGTTTTAGCCACCTTTGCTTTTGTACAATCAGCAAAAATGTCATCAAAGTGAAAAGGGCAAATAACGTTCCCAAACCTGATGTTTTCCAAAACATATCCTTACAAAAATTGATGTTCAAAATAGAAACAAGAAAAGAATTAACAATTTAAAGCACTTTTAGGACTAATTGCAGAAAATCTCCAAGCATCTTACAGATTGTTTAAAAATCTAAGTTTTAACATTTTGGGTTGAACTCTAGGAGCCAAAGTAGTTGCTGAATTCACTGTTCAATTTAAACATAACTGCCAAACTAATGCCTGGCTTCAGTGTTACATAACAGTTTGATTTTCTTTTTGAATAGCTTAAAAATTATGAAAAATAAGTTGTCTGAGCAACACTCTATTTCAAACATAAAAAAAAACCCTTACAATGGTTCAAATAAATTATTACTTCATTATGAAATTGAAATGATAAACCATTTCATTACATAATTAACTCAAAGTAATGTGGCATCTTTTTATTTGATCCTTTTGTCCTTTGCAGAAGACTCAGACTGGATGACATGGGCTAAATCCTTGGAAAAGTTATCATTTTGCTTTGTTTTTATATTTTTTCTGATTGAAACTCCTTTCCTTCCAGTTTGTTAATGCCAAGATAGAGGTGAACTGGTTTACCTGGACTCTGTTGCTAACACCCTCTTTCCTGTTTAGACTTTGGACAATCTTCCTTTCCTGCCATTTGGGCTTCAAATTTTGCCAATGACTTTCACCTTGACATTAATCTGATCCTTAATCTGATCTTGATTTTGCCCTCTGGATAGAGAATAACTGCTAGCTCTTTCTATATGAACTACTCCTACCTTCCAACACAGTTGGCCTCAGATCTTTTATGACTTTAAAGCTTTGAAGATGTTTAATATATTAGTTATTTATTTGGTCATTCATTCAAAAAATATTTATGAGTTCCTGCTATTGGCCAGACATTATTTTAAATGATAGAGAGAAAGCAGTAGATTAAAAAAAAAAAAAAAAAAAAAGACAAAGTTCACCAGGTCAAATAACAGCTGTAAACTGCTCAAGACAAGCTGAATTATGGTGAAACTGTGGTTCTAAAGTTTTTGTTTGTGGTAAGTCCTTAAAAAAAAAAAAATTTCAAACTCCATCCCTTCTCTGTCCTCTCTATCTTTAAAAAAAAATACTCATGTTTGTACAGCAGAAAGAATGGTTTTGGGATTGGACATATCTAGGGACAGATCCTGGCTACCAGCTTGGTTACCTTAGGCAAGTTACTTAAATTTCTTTAAGTCTCATTTTTTTTACCTGCAAAAGCAATCTTTCATGGTCCTGTTTTTTGTTTGTTTGTTTGTTTTCAATCAAATGTTTATAACAAAGGAGAAAATGTAGACATTTTCTGTTTTATAAATGTGTTTATTTCATAAAACAGAGCAAGTGTTTAAGTGTTTGGCTTATTTTATCTGGATTTCAGGCATTATTACTACTTTAATCACTTAAACAGACCACAGAGTAAATTTTCTTCTGATGGACTGCTGTTACTACTTCACTTCCAGTAGAGCTCCTGGAATTTTAAGGTAAAGAGACAACAGATTAGTCAGGTACACTGGTGAAGAAAAAAAAAATCATTTCAAAGGGCTTTGTGTTATGAAGCAGTTCTCTCTAAAGTTCACACCCCAGAGTACGCCAAGAAGAGTTTAAGTTTACTTAATACATGTCTCACTCTTCCTTTCCCTATATTTTTCCCAGCTTCTTTCAATCTTTGCCTACCCATCTCTCGCTCTCCTGACTGGTGTTTTAATATAGAATAAAAATATACACAGAAATCTGTGGTTTATTTTTAGTAGTTTCAGATCTCCTTTTCTTTTTCATGCATCTCAAAATTGTGGTTTGGTGGGACAGTTGATAGTTTCAGTGCATCTTACAAGCCTCTACTATATAGCATTAGGTTCATTTGAATGATAAAATATTTATATGGGATAGCATTCTTTATATATTTTTAAATGAAGGGCCATCTGATTCCTACAAAGAAATGTTTTAGGCCTTTCTTAAGGTGAAAAGAAACAAAAAATTCTCTTCCTTGATCTTCAAGCTCTGTACATCTTGTTGGTGTAACTGATTTCTAAGGGATAAGTACATACTGTACTGTCTGTCACAAGAGACCAGTGTCCCCAACATCTACTTAATAGACTAAATTAGCATAAGTGTGATCATTTTGTGGCACAGTATGTAAATTAATACTGGCCACCTGACGGATAGAATGCAGCAAAACTATTAAATTTACCAAGCTTTATAATGCTGAGCCATGTCCCCAATAATTCATTTACAACAAAGTATTACTTTTCCGCACCTAGACTCCAGAACTCCTTAAGACTGTGGTAGTTAATATTTTTAAAATAACAGATCTTTTAAAGAATTGGATGAATGCTAATGTCCTTTCCTTCCTACCACTCTCCTGCTGTCCTCCCATCCCCTCAGATGAAAGATTTTATCTTAGGATATAACTTTGCAAAAAAGAATCATATGATAATAATGCACTGGTGACATTAGCCAGGAAAACAGTATCAAAATTGTAAATTACAACATAGCAATTACCTAAAATGTAAAATCTTCTAATGAGGGACAAACCAAACAAAAAAAGGTATTAACATTGTGACCAAAACTAACAGCACATATGAATTACCTATGTGAATGTGGTTAAAAGGGGAAATTTTAGATTGTATATGTTTCTAGAATAAAAATTAAAAAGAAAATAGGATTGTACAACACAAACAGTAAACCTTATTGTACACCATGGATTATAGTTAACAGTACAATTATAAAAATGTTATATCATGAATTGTAGCAAACGTACCACAATAATGCAAGGTGTTAATAATAGGGTGGTATATGGGAACTAGGTATTCTATGCATGATTTTTCTGTAAACCTACAACTTCTCTAATAAAAATAAATAAAAAGTTTTTTTTTTAAAGGTGATAATACATTATTGCTTTTTCTGGAATTTTACAATATAGCAAAGCAGACAGATGGCATAATATAAAGGAATGAGGCATGTTATTTATATTGAGAAGTATAAACTCAACCTGCTCTTATCTTACATATTTTCTAAAAAACTAAAAGTAAAGGTCAGCACACCAAATACACCAAACTTTCTATTTAACAAATATGAACTCATTTCAAAGTAATGATCAATAACTCTTAAACATTCATTTAATGAGCACTTCCTTACTAAATACAGTAATATAATTTAATAATAAATACATTTTTTTCTTTAAATGTGTTCTGAAGAATAGTTTACTAATAGTTAAAATCTATACTAGGCTGATACTGAACAAAGCAATCACTGTCTTTAATCTAACAGATCAGTCACCTCAGACATGGTCCCAATTAAGGGTTATTTCCACTGACAAAATTACTAAAAGACATGCTTTGATGGGAGTGATGGCTGAGAATTTTGCAAAAACAAAACAAAACAAACAAACAAACAAAAAGAACTATTCATAGTAAAAAAAAAAAAATGTATACCCTGATTAAGGGTGAGAACTATACAATAATGCCAAGGCCTGTGTTGTAGAACTATAACCATGCACTTATATCTCTGGAATTTTTAACCCAGAACTATTCAAGGTTATGGAAGCATACATTCAAATTACATTCAAATTATAAGGTTCACGTTCATTTAACTCACCTATCAGTATCACACAGAACTAATGGAAGCCAAAAAAATAAAATATGAAGTAGAAAAAAATTTTTAGTGCAAACATAATGCATAACCCTTTATAAGTATTTTTAATCAATAAAATACTGATTAAAAAAGTGTTTAGCATTGTTAAAAAAAAACAGAAGGTGACTTAAATAAATGGAAGGACATCCCGTGTTCATGTACTAGAAGATTAAATATCATTAAGATGTCAATTCTACCAAACTGATTTACAGATTCAACGCATTCCCAATAAAAACCCCAACAATCTTTTTTGCAGAAATTGAAAAGCCAATAATGAATTTTATTTGGAAGGGTAAGGGGCCCCAAATAGCCAAAAATGTCTTTAAAAAAAGAACAGAGGTTGTGGGAGGTGGGACATATGAGAATCCCTATAATTTTTGTGTAACATTTATGTAATCTAAGTATCTTTAAAAAATAATAATAAAAAATGTACAAAATATTACAATATTATGTTTGCAATAGTTTCTTCCATACACCATAATGTTTAAAAAAAAAAAGAAAGAAAAACAAAGTTGAAGGATTCTCACTTCCTGACTTTAAAGCATATTACTTAAGCTACAGTGATAAAAGTAGTATGGTACTGGCTTAAGGACAGACAGATAGACCAATGGAACTGAACTGACAACTCAGAAATCGACCTTCACATCTACAGTCAAGTGATTTTTGACAAGGCTGCTAAGTCCACCCAACTGGGCCAGAACAGTCTAGTCAACAAATGGTGCTGGGAGAACTGGATGGCCATATCCAAAAGAAAGAAAGAAGACCTCTATCTTATGCCTTATACAAAAATTAACTCAAAATGGATCAAGGACCTAAATATAAAAACAACAACCATAAAACTCCTAGAAGAAAACGTTGGAAAACATCTTTAAGATCTTGTGGTAGGTGACAGTTTCTTAAACCTTACACTCAACGCACAAGCAACAAAAGAAAATACAGATAAATGGGACCTCCTCAAAATTAAACACTTTTGCACCTCAAAGGACTTTGTCAAAAGGGTGTAAAGGCAGCCATGGGAGAAAATATTTGGCTATCACATAACTGATAAGGGTTTAATATCAATGATATATAAGGAGCTCATACAACTCAACAATAAAATGACCAACTATCCAATTAAAAATGGGCAAAAGAGTTGAAAAGACAACTGTCCAAAGAATACAAATGGTGAAGAAACACATGAAAAAACGTTCAACATCACTAGCAATTAGGGAAATGCAAATCAAAACTACGAGATATCATTTCACACCTATTAAACTGGCCACTATTAAAAAGTTGGAAAACTGTAAATGTTGGAGAGGATGTGGAGAGCTAGGAATGCTTGCTTAGTCACTGTTGGTGGGAATATAGAATGACTGTTTGGCAGTTCCTAAGGAAGTTGAATATAGACTTGCCATGAGACCCGGCAATATCACTGCTAGGTATATATGCAGAAAAACTGAGAGCAGTGACACAAAAAAACATCTGCACACCGACGTTCATAGCAGTGTTATTCACAATAGCCAAAAGTTGGAAACAATGCAGGTGTCCACCAACTGATGACTGGATAAACAAATTGTGGAGTATAAACACGATGGAACATTATGCAGTGGTAAGAAGAAATGAAGTCATGAAACATATGACAACATGGATGAAACTGGAGTACATTATGTTGAGTGAAGCATGCCAGACACAAAAGGAAAAATACTGTATAATTGTACTGTTGTGAACTAAATACATTATATGCAATATATTATGTGAAATATGAATATGGGTAAAATTGCATATATAAGACCGTTTTTCTTTGAAGCTGAACAAAGGTAGGTTAATACTAAAAAATGTTAACATCAGACAAAAAAAAATTACACCAAGTGAAGGAGACCAGACACAAAGTACTACATAGTGTATGATTCCATTTATATAAAATGTTAATATAAATCAATTTATAAAGATGAAATTAGATTAGTGGCTATGTAAGGCTGAGGAAGGAATGCTAAGGGGTATGGAGTCTTTCTTTTTGGAGTAATGAAATTGTCGTAAAATTTCTGAGATGATGAATGTACAACATTGTAACTATACTAAAAGCCAATGATTATACACTTTGGATAGATCATATGGTATCTGAATGTATCCCAATAAAATTCTTAAAGAACAAATAATTTTACAAGAATGGCCAGAAATAGCAGCTATGTACAGTTAGGGAAACACAGAGAGATTGAGAGGTGAGGCATTTTCTTGTTTGTCTGTTTTTTATTATGATTGTTACTGAAATAATGAAAATGCTCTAATAGTAATTGAAGTGATGAACACTGTTTTGGTCAGCCACAGGAGTGCCTTTTAAAATATACCAAAGATTGGTCAGTCTTCATAAAGGGTATTTATTTGGGGTAGAAACTTACAGTTACCAGGCCACAAAGCATAAATTTCTTCCCTCACCAAAGTCCACGTGTTGGAGCAAGATGGCTGCCGACGTCTGCAAGGGCTCAGGCTTCCGGGTTCCTCTGTTCCCGGGGCTGCGTTTCTCTCCGGGCTTAGCTTCTATTTCCTCCACAAGTTCAGCTGTAGACCATGAGGCTCTCTACGCTTTGTGTCTCTCCACAAGGCCAGCTGTAGACTATCGGGCGAATGGCTCACTTCAACATCAGAACTGCTTCTCAAATCTCCTTCTCTTCTCTCAATCTGCTTTTCTCAATCTGCTTCTGCTGCCTTTCGTCTAGCCTTTTATACTTGAGACCACACCCACCGAGGGGCGGGGCCCAGTTAGTGCCCTTATCATTAATCACGCCCAGATGAACAGATTAGTTTACAAGAATGATCCAATTTATATTTTTGGAATTCACAATTAAATAAAACTCTGAAACCATTACAAACACAAAACCATGTGATTATACCAAATACTATTGATTGTGCACTTTGGATGAATTGTATGCTTTATTAATATGTATCAATAAAATTGATGCTTAAAAAAAAAAAAGTTTAAGTGGAAGCCTGTAATAGTGAAGGCCCCCAAAACATATATTCCCCCATCTGTACGGTTACACAGAACATTTAATTTAAGCATTCTTTTTTCAAAATGACTTCATTTAAAGTTTAAAACCTTTTTAGTTTTATAGTTGATTTACTTATTAACTGCACACTTTGTTATTCTTCTTTGGATGGCTTAAAAGTTGCACTTAAGACAACGACTAAACAGTGAAGTATTTTTTATAAAGGTTTTTACTTATGGCATAAAATTAAAACTCTAATAACAAAATACATGTGTTTATATGAAGAAAGAATATCAAACTTAAGAAAAGCCACCTAAAACAGTTTGGTAGTATCTCAATTTGGAAAAAAAGATTGATATGATCAAACCAGTAGCTTCATTTTCAAGATACTCATTCATGGCTCCACAGTTGGAATTTATTCCTAAAATTTTAAGCAGCATGGGAAAAATATAGTGTCATGATCCAATTGTTTATAGTCCCAAAGGCTATATTTGTAAATAGACCTATGATAGGAAGGGAGGGAGAAAAGGGGGGAGGGTAAGAGAAAAGAAAGAAGGAAGGGAAAGAAAAATTCGTTATCTAAAATTTCAAAGGGTGAGCTTTGTAGAAAAGCTATTAGGTGGGGAGGAGGTATAAATTGTCTT
The DNA here is from genome assembly GCA_004027955.1 of Chaetophractus vellerosus. Taxonomy (NCBI): domain Eukaryota; kingdom Metazoa; phylum Chordata; class Mammalia; order Cingulata; family Chlamyphoridae; genus Chaetophractus; species Chaetophractus vellerosus. The sequence goes on along the minus strand of PVKH010006632.1, from coordinate 8,814 downwards.
AAAATTGTTTTCCTGTTGCTGTCATGTGTGAAGGAAAACTTGAATATATATATATATTATCTTTTATTCCTTACAGAACTCATTTTACTGTTTTCAACTACTGTCTATTACGGAGCATTATCTGAAAGTGTAAGTTGATCTTACTCCTTTAAATTAACATTGTTATTATTATTTTTTTTAATCTTTGCAAATCATTTTAGCTAGGATGTGTCTTGCTCTTCAGTGTGGGGATCCTCTAGTTCTAATCTTGGGTTTTCTTTTTCACTTCTGAAAACTTCTATTTTGCATTTGATTATCAGTTCAAATTTCTATGTTCTTTCCTATCCTTTGATGGTTTAGGCTCACTGCTTTACCTACTGGAATACTTTCATCTCCAATTTTTTTCATCTATGTATTTCATTTGTAGTTCTGAATTATTTCAATGCAAAATGGTGGGTAAAGAACATTTTTTCGGAATGAGTCAGATTGGAGTTCAAATCCTGCCTTCCACTTATTAGCTGTATAATCTCAGATAAGTTAAGCCATTTCCCTATTCCCAACTATAAAAAAGGGGATAAAGTCTACCTGGAAGGGCAATTGTGAGAATTAAATTATATGTATATGAGTGTATGTGTAAATATTTATTATATAGAGCTGTATCTACCATAAATACTAAAGAGAAGGCATTCTGTTCCCATTATCTTCCAATTTGAATTTGATATTGTGTAGTGCTGACTCTTCTTTATATAGCAACCACATATGACTTTATCGTGGCTCTTGCAGTTTATTCTTTTTATATAGTTGTATGTCTTAACGTATCTGTATAAAAGCTTTCTAAGTTTTATCCATATTTCATGTATTAAATAAGGGAAAGAATTTACTCAGAACTCATACAACTACCTTATTTGCTGTTTGTCCTGTACATCCTACTAACTGAACCTAAGAAAAATTGTCCTCAGATTTATTATTTTTAGTGAAGGATGACTTTTGGCAGCCAAAATGATTTTGTAGAATCCCTTTTCAGTTTAAGGATATCAATTATTTCCTGTTTTCATCTTCACAAGCAATGATTCCTAATTTTCAAAACAATTCTAGGTCTCTTGCCTAAGGTTCAAATTTAGTGTATAGATTCTATGCTCTTTCTTTTAGAGAATTTTATTCAACCTCGAACTTTCTTTTCTCCTATCCACACATGGGTTTCCATGCCTTGTTTTTCCTCACGATTCCATATCTTTCAACCACAAAAATTTCAGAATCATATATTTGGAAATGCTGATCCCAAAAAAGTTTTATATTTGATCACTCATTTTTGTTATTTTAGATCTCAAAAACCTTGAGAGGACATGAAATCAACACCCCTTGGCAGGCCCTATCTGGGAATACTTGAAAATCTATTTCCTCAATACAATATAGTTATACTCATTTATAATTCCCCTAAATCATGATTCTTCTACTCCTTTTATTTGAACCTATAATTTTCAATTTACCTGTTAAGTATATTTCTCAGAGACTTAAATCTTTGAATTGTTCATATGCTGGTTGAGCACTGAAACCCAGCAGATATGCAGCCAACTCCTACTCTCCAGTTCTTTGGGCTTGCCCTGAACAACCAACAAAACAATGATGACAAACCAGCCCCATTCCAAAAGCAAGGAGTATCTTCAACTGCAAGCAAAACAATTCCATTCCTCGATGTCCCTTCTCAGCTTGAAGCAGTCAGAACAGATATTGTCCCAAATCCCTCAAGACTGAGGAATGAACAAAAACAAGGCAGGGGTGTAACCACTTATGCTAACTGAATAATTTGTAACATTGATATAAAAAATAAATTTTTAAATTAAAAACAAAAACAAAACCTTGAGGGGAAAGAAATGAAACTTAGTTTATCAAACAACCCACTTTTTATAACCTAAATGTTACCCAGGGATGAGCAAACTATGGTCCGAAAGCCAAATCTGGCCTGCTGCTTGATTTATGTATATAAAGTTTGATTGGAACACAGGTACACTCATTTTTTCAGATATCACCTATAACTGCTTTTGTATTACAACAGCAGATTTGAGTAGTTGTGACAAGAGACTATAAGCTTCACAAAACCGAATGTATTTACTAGCTGGCTGTTGGCCTTTTACAAAAAGTTTGCCAACCCCTGTTACTGAGCCTTGGTCTCTTCAAGTCTCCTCTTACAAAAGATCTATATAGACAACAATGCAAATAGTTAATGTTTATCATTCAGTCACACTGTGTTCAATGCTGCTTGTTTAATTTTACATTTATTATCTCTTTTAAAAACTGGATAAAACATATGAATTGGGTCCCATTATAATCCCCATTTACAGATGAAAAAACAAGGTTTGAGGAAATTAAAGGTTAGTAAGTTAGTAGGGTTGAGTAACAAGCCCAGGTCTGGGGGACTCCAAAGTGAAAGTATAATTACTATTCTACAGCGGGCTTTAAAATAATAAAGAATGTTTTCTAAGGCCTTAGTCTGCAGCTAGAAATCTTTCAATCTTTTTTTGTTTGTTTGATGGTCTATATACTTTTATATTGTTGTAAGTGTCATTAAGTATAAGTTTTAATATTTGTCCATTAATAGCAATAAAAAGGCACTGGTGATTCTTATTCTTCACAAGGGAAAAATAAGGACAAAAGCCATTTTTACTTTTATGGTTAAAGACTACATGGCTTAAAAAAATTCTTACTTGAAATTCTAAAATGAAGGACATGAGAGGTTATGAGACGAAATTGGTGTTATGTTTATATAACTATTGTCACTGGAATACTATGGAAAAGTTAAAAGTTCTTTGAGTTTAAAACAAAGAAATTTCTAAAGTAAAGCTTTTTCTAAGAGAGGAAATGAAAGAACATCATTTACATAAGAACATCTGTCACAATGACTTACATGGTAAAACAACTTTGAAAACAACAAAGGAGGGACCAATTTCTGGAAATACCAATTCAACCCAAATTTAAATAAACTATATGGCAGATATCAGGCAATGTGATAAATCTTAGGAGTACAAAGATAACTCCTATCTTCAAAAAAGCTCACTGTGCCAACAGGTGAGGTAGGCAGGTAAAAATGAATAGGGAGTTCTTAATTGCAAGCAATAGAAATCAATTTAGGCTGATGAACAGAAAAGTAATGCACTAAACCAGTACTAAAAGTAGCTCCCTGATTGCTGGGAAGGTTGAAAAACTAAGCTCAGTAAATGGACAGGAACCAAAGGAGGCTTAAAAGTAGGAAATAAAATCAAAATCTTCCACAAGAATCACCCTGGGACAGAACAGAAGCAACAACTGGCATACCACCATTTCTGCTATTTGTGGAAACTGGATGTTACTGTTGCCACTACATCTTTTAATTGTCCTTTACTATGCCTGTATCTTTGTATCAGTTTGAGACAGAAACATGGAATTTGGCCAAGTTTGGATTATGGGTCCATTTCCTAAGTGTGGGTAGGAGAAAGTAATTTATTCATCCTTTTGTGGTGGTGGGAGTCAGGCCTTGAATTTCATCAAGATTCATCCTATAGTAGGAACTATTCAAATACAGGGAGGGATTTCAAAAGCTGAGAAGCCTCTCTGCCCACCCCAACCCCACCCCCTATAGACAAGTAATGTATGTATCTTAAATCAAGATCTGCAGAAATATATTTGGAGGGAGTCTCTGAGTTCTCAAGTTTGAGAAGCACTATTCAAACATCTAAATGAAAAGTGACCAATACCTAACAAACACATCTTTGTTGAGTTTTTTTAACCAGTCATTGAGACAAAACTCTGAACATTCAAACCTTAAAGACAAACTATACCACACAGTATGACTTGAGTTTCTGAAGCCATTTTTGTAAAATTTAAGTCAACTTATGTATTCTCAGGAGCCCATAAGCTCTCAAGTTTAAGAAACATTACAACAGAACATGAATACAATAAGAAAACTCTATATTAAACACTGCACTGGCATAAAAGGGGGGATTAACTGTGCAAGCAGAAAAGGAATGCTATGCAGAACAAAATGGACCTGAACAGAAATGAAAAATAAGCAGATTTACCAAACAGAAGGGGTAGGGCCAGGAAGAATATTCCAAGTAGAGGTGATAAAGTATAAAGTACCTCATTAGAAAACACTTACAGCATAGTGAATAAAGCACCTGTTCAAGTTCAGAAAAACTGAATTAAAGTCCTAATCCTTATTAGCAGTAAGATCCTGGTCAAGGCCATTAACATTTAACTTTTCCTCATTTACAAAATAAGGGAGCTTGACTAGATAATCTTTAGCTAGTTTTGCATGTAAACAAATTTATAATTATTATTTTTGGGAACAACAGCTAAATGTATTGGCACTTATCATGTGCCAGACAGGATGATACAAAGTTTAAAAATATTAAGCAGATATTATTACCTCATTTTTCCCACTGAGGAAACTGAAGTTCTTAGCAGCTAACTAACTTACCCAAAGCGACCCAGCTGGTAGGAGGGCCAGAGCTGGAAGGTATACATTCAAAACCTGTATTTTTAATCTCTATACTATCGTTTCATCAATAATGCAATTCCAAATTCCAACAGTGTTATAATGAGCATCAATTCTACTATGGGTAAAGTTATTTACTACCTACAACCTTTGTCTGTGTATGTGTGACAGCTAAAATTTTCAAATGGCTAAGAGTTTAGACCTAAGTATCAAAACGTTTATTTTATATGTCAAATATAAATCTTTCTAAAATATATTATGCATGGCTCTGATTTTCTGAAATAAGAGAAAGGAGACCAAACAAACTTTTCTTGAAGCTCAAGGCTACATTTATGGATATTAATTTCTGTACGGGTCTCTGGAACTTTAAGGTAAATGGGTCAGCTTCTTATGTTTTGGTTTCTTCTCTCATTACTTAAAATAATAAAAATTCCTGTAATTTTCTGTGGACTTAAAAAAAAATCAAGCTTCCAAGCTTATCAAAACTATTACTATAGTAAAGATACAATTACAAAAACTTACTTTCAGCCATATTATTCAAGGTGGCCTCTGATGTAAAACCATAAAGTAACTAATCATTCTGAATTCTGATGAGATTTGATTATATAAACACTATTTCACTGTTTCAAATACTTTGGTATGGAATATTTCCATACTGTACTATATCTTCATACCCTAAAATACTTCATAAAGAATTAAAAGCATTACGTTCTTCAGATCACATAATCCCAGTATTGGCAGGGGGTGGGGGATGGGGGGAGGGTGAGAGGGGACAGGAGGGACAGAAGACTTTGTTTAAAGCTTAGTAAGACATCTGGGTTAAATGTGATGGAGGTTTAAAACATTCTCTTATTTTCCCTGAGACGGCAAGGAAAAAAACAATAGGCTTAAGGAAACCTTCCGCAAATATTCTGAAGAGCAAACGCAAGGGAAGTAGCTCTACCCAATACTAAAACACATTACAAAGCTACAATCATTAAACCCATCTACACTGGATAGAAAAGAGCATGAAATCCAAACACACATAGGAATTCTGTTTATGGTAAAAAAAAAAAATGGTAGTTTTATGTTTATCATAGGGGACTAGTTAAATACATTATGATATGTTCTTAAAATGGAATACCAAACCAGCATTTGAAGTGAAGGGATAAATGAATCTCAATGTGGAATATTCTCTAAGATAAATTATTAAGGGGAGAAAAAAAGCAAAGTACAGAAGATAATATAGAAACTTCTTTTAAGTGAGGAAATGGAAGAGTAGATGAATTTCCAATGTTTATTAAAATTAGTTATGTGAAGCTGTTAAGAATGGTTACCTTTGTTCACAGGGACTAGGAAGGGGAGGCCTTCATCATTCATTTGTGTCCAAACCGTTACATTTTCTAATATGTACCCCAAATTAATTTAATTTTACAATGGGATACTCTGTTTCACATTTTATTCAATACAGCTTAATTTTTCTATAACAAGCACATATTATTTTTCTAATTGAAAAGTCAATCAAATATCTGCTTTCATTCATTAATCTTTTAATTATTTGCACAATGGAAAGATAATGAGTAAAATCTCAAAATACCATATATAGCCTATCGACATCCAATGTCAAAAAGAAAATCTTCCTTTATTTTATATTAGAACAAAAAAAAAAAGAATAAAAGCCTAATAGAAAATTATCTATACTAAATTTTCTATATCTACTGAAGAACTGTATCTTAAACTAGTTGATACTGGCTTTCTGACTGAGTCACCTGCTCTGCTGCAGAAAAAGCAACATATACTGATAGATTCTGTGGTGAGAAGGAAACTCATAAATTAAAAAATAAATAAATAAATAAAGGAAAAGGAAACTGCCTAAAACCAATAAATGCAAGGTAGACGGAAATCATGACCTCTTTTGAATATGCTATTTTATTAGGAAAGTGAAAAGTGATTCCAATAAGTTTTGAAATTTCCAAAGATTAGAGGTGATACCTTTTTCAAGTTCAAGAGATCCTATCCTCTCTCACATAGTGCACAACTGTTGCATTTCAAACCTATTAGAGTGTCAAGGTGATGTAATTAAAATGGGGGATGAAGAGGGAAAGGAAACCCCAGAGAAAGGGAAGTTAGAGACCTGATGTATAGTATTTCACAGCAAATGAAACAGAAGCACATGTAAACAAGAGAGCACATATATCAGACCTGCTGTAGATTATAAGGGACTACCTATCAATACAGCTCATAAGCATTCACCTGTTAAGAGAGCTGGAGCCTCAAAATCTATCTCAAAGCTCACCAAAATCTACCACAAAGTAGTCCCAATAATTATCATTCTACTGTGATTCATTATTTTAAATACACACACACACACACACATATGTAATAAGTTTTACAGTATCCCGAGTTATCTGGAATTATTGAGAAATGAAAGTCACTGGTATGATGAAAAGGTTAATAGGCAGGAGCTTTAGAGTCGGAAAGGCTGGGCTGAGATCTGAGCTTCTCTACTTTATTACCCTGAGCAAGTTTTTTTTTTTTAATCTCTAAAATGGGATTAACAATAATAACTATGTTCATGGGTTGATGTAAAGTACATGAAACTATACGTACAAACTGCATCACTATACTCAAACATAAAATTTTAAGACCATGTTCTTTTACAAGGTGCTATTTGCTTAATTTAAAACCATTCTGAATAGAAATATCAGTACTTTAATCACTTTTCTGTCTTCCTCAGGCAGAGAGAGAGAATTTTTTCTGGACTGCTTAGGATCATAATTAAGAACATATATCATACTGTAAGCTTATGTTGACCACAAAATAATATAAAAAAGATTTCAAAAGTTATCAGTCACTTTATAGGTACACTTTGAGCAGAGACGGCCTCTGAACTGAATTTAGGTTTATAGAGATGTTTGTCTTGGCTAATTATTTGTACATTATTTTTTTTTTGTAAATAATTTAAAAATTTTTTTTAAATTGTCATTTTTCTATGTCTTTATTCAGTCAGTACTAATTTGTGCCGGCCTTTTGCAAGCCCCTTTTTTATATCTTAATGTGCTGATTCTAAGGAGCTGTAGCTAAGAAACATGATAACCATTTTGAGGCAGACTAGTATGGTTAAAAGAGACTATAGATTCAGACAGCTCTGAGTTTAAATCCCAGTTATGCTACTTATTTTGTGACCTTGTCAAGTTACTTAATTTCTCTAAGCCTGTTTCATCATCCTTAAAATGGGAGTAATATTACCTATTTTGAAACTCTGGTAAAAAGAAAATGAAAACTTAGGTAAAAAAATCTTGCAGAGGGCTTTCTTCTACTTAAAAACATAGGTCATCCAGCCAATTGTAATTATTATTATAGAACTCATGAATTGTGTTGAAACTATAGCTAGGCTAAGAATAAACAGAATTTCTTATTAGGAACATATGCTTTTAATGTGTGAAATTCCTTGGCACTTGAAAGGAGATACAAAGATGAAAAACTATAGTTATCACGCTTCAGAGCCTCAGCTCAATGAAAGAGAGACCTATAAACAAAATCACAGCAATTTATAAGTGCAAAAGTAAATGAAGCAGTACTCTAATTTAAATCAAAAGTTTTTCTGGAGGAGGTGACGTTTAAGCTAAATAGGAGTTCACAAGGTTAGGGACTGAGGTGAGCAGGCTTAGTCCAGAACGATGAAACAGCACATGTAAAACTGCAAGTAAGAAACAGCATGGCAGGGTATGGTGCCAAGTGTTTACTGAGAGGTGAGTTTGGAAAGGCAGGCATTATACATCACTTAATATGCCAAACCAGTGTTAAAATAATTAAAAACTTGTTTCAGATATCATTTTAATATTACAGATGAATATTAATATGGAGTAATTTAAATTTTACCCTTATGTATTGCTCTTTTTCATTTAGAAACATTCAATTTTCAGTGGTATGGGAACTCTGAACTGACTTTGCAAAGTTCTAGAACTCACCTAAAAACAATATTGTATGCTATCCAGACTTCAGACTTCTATAGAGTAGTCAGAAGCATGTAAAAGCTGTACAAATACTGATTTTTAATATATATATTAATTTTAAAAAGGAAAACTACTAAAATGTTTCTCCTACAGGTACATTCATTCTTATATGTTAATGTGAGAGATTTTCACAGAAGTACTGAGTATAGTCTATTAAAAACTCTCCTTTTTAATCCAGAGAGCCTGCTGCTGCAGGCAGGATAATCCCTTCCATGGTGGAGGGCACTTTACCATTCCAGACTTCTCAAGATTGGTGGAACAACTATGGACTAGAATGGACTTGTTGGAACCTGATATAGACTTATGATGTATGCAATGCAAGAAATTGCAAAATTATGTGGAGCCAGGGTCATTGGACACTTTGGGAGC
>PVKH010006631.1:0-20895 GCA_004027955.1 Chaetophractus vellerosus | reverse complement strand
TACCCTAAATTTCATCAGCCACCTTAATTCCTCTTCACCTTGGAATGTAACATAGACACAGGTTCCAGTGATTAGGATTAGGATTAGGATTAGGATTAGGACATGGACATCTTTGGGGAACCATTATTCCTTCTACCACAGAAATATAGGATACCACTCTCCTGTACTTCACTGCTACAATCTTATTTCAGGTCCTCAACATCAGGACCCCATATTATTCTGTTTTTTTTCTTCTCCCTGCCCTTTACACCAAAAACCTTTATTATGTTGCCTGAGAGACAAAGTACTTTCTTTTCTTCTTTGCCTAAAATCTACCAGTACTGCCCATTAAATCCACATTGAAGGCCAAACTTCTTATCTCACTTTTATCTTCCTCTGCCCCCTTCCTATTTCTCCAGCCATATTTCTCTATATACCCCTTGGGATTGGAGCCCAGGGCCGCCTAACCAATGTGATTTCTTTGACACAAATCAAAGAATGCCCCATTACAGCACCTAATCTGGGTCCCTTGGAATATAATTAAAGCCAGAGATTTTCAAATTAGCTTTTAATAATGTTCATATCTAGGTAGTGCGGGACATGGCCCCATGGCAATTCCTACCATGCCTGGGACCTTAGGCAGCTGTCCTGAACTGCTCACAGTTTCCTTTGCTCACTAAACCATTTCATGATTCTGTGCTTGCCCTAAATACTACCCTTTCCCTCTGTGTGTCTGGTTTATACCTGCTCACCCTTTGAGACATACCTCTAGGACCACCTTCCCTTAGAAGTCTGTTATGACTCTTCTTCCTCCTACCAGGACAATATTCACCTTTCCTTTATGCCTTCGTGTACCCCCTACATAAATGTGAAATCTAAGATACTTCCTTGTTCTTAAGTCTGTCTTCCACATCAAGAATGGTTGGGTTTTATTCAAGGGTGGGTTCCTTGTCTTATTCATCTTTGTATCCTTAGCACCTTGAACAATGTCTAGAACAATGCAAATGCTTAATAAAAGTTTAATAACAGATTTTCCTAAAATTTAGTGATGGTGTCTGTAATTTCACTGTATGTTACTGTAATATAAAATTTCCCCTTTAGTATTAAATGATAGTCATTTTCCTTATACTAATGTCTTAAGAGAATGGAATGCAGAAAAACACATCTTGATGAAGAAAAGAAAGAATAAACTTAGGCGTGGGGCTTCATTTAGAAGAGAAGCCAGGTCATTCAAGAGCTTGGGACAGCAACACCAACCTGAGAGGTGTGGTGTACTGGTAATGACGGTGGTGTAGAAAAAACTCAACCCTTGCCATAGTTTATCCACTGCCATTCCTTTCATGTCTGTTAAAATCTGTACAGGAAAATAATAACCCATACTCATAAAGTAGATTTTGTTTTCCTAAAGCATAATACAGAGCCTCTCAGACTTTTCTATCAAACTATTTCTAATAATGACATTATTGCCCACCCCCAGCCAGGAGCAGTCTTGTTTGAAGTGTTAAGTTTCCATGTAAAACATTCATACTGAATGTCTACTGTGTAGTAGGCTTATATTTGCATTAATATAAAATATGACTTTCTCCATAAACTTTCCCTAAATGATGTTCCAGTATGATGTACTGTGTTTATCCAGTGGTTTCCAGCATTCTTGGCTCAGCTCAGTGACTGTGGGTGTGCACAGCTTAGGTTCAGTAACTGGAAATACAAGTCCAAAACCTAGAGAGAGACTGGGCTGCAGAGATGGATGTGGGGACACTATGAAACTTTCACTCATTGACCTTACCCAGCAGAGTGCAAAACCTAAGATTAGAACACTGGTTTACAACATTTTTACTGGGCAGAGAGAAGAGGAGGAACCAGTGAATAAGACTGTATTCCAATGAGAGAATCTAACATAGAGAAATTCAAGCCCCTTGAGGGTAGTGAGGGAAATGTTTAGGGATTTGAGCTTATCTAAAAACATGCACAGAACTGTGTTTTCCATCTGGAATCTTATCAGATTACATTTTATTGTTAATGCTCTTTACCTAAAACCCTCAATTAGTTTGGTTTTTGTAATTTTAGGTTTATATCAGTTAATTTTGCGTGAGAGGGGTCTTAACTGTTTCGTTTTAGTATAGAATTAATTTCCATTGATTGTGCTTCTGCTTTTCACAGAAACACCCAATCTTAATATTAGTGTTAGTATTGGGAGGGAAAACAGGATCTGACTTTCCTGCAACTTGGGAATTTTCTCTCAAACGACACTGGTGATTATTCACCTAGCCCTTTATAAAAGTCTGGAAATATGGAGAAGAAAGTCAAAGTGGAAAATTTTGACTCCTTAACTCTTTGATAGTGCCAGATCATACTGGTTGTTAGAAAGTTCTGAACACTGTGGGTTTGGCCTTTGTAAAGCACTTTTTGAAATTCATGGCCCACGCTGTCTATGCAGAGTATAGAAAGACGACTACAGTAGACAATAGTTCAGCCATTGCTTCATCTTAACCATAGAGTTTATCAACTGGAAAAATTTGACCAGCTCAGGAAAAGAAAATATGAAAATAATGATTTGTTGGTCTATGATTTTAAAGTTGTTGCAATATTTTATGTAAATGTTAAAGAGTACCGTAGTAAAAAAAAAATTCTTACTGCTTTTGTCAACTTATTCAAAATATGCACAAAATACAACAGGATGATACTGTATTTAGATCTGAAAAATGTATTCCTTATTCAATCTATACAGTCATATTTATTGAATGTCAAGATCTGAAATTATCTTGCTTTCTTATTGTTTTACTTTCTACTTCTTCAGTGACTGTCAGTCTTTCATCATCCGTTCACATCCTACTAAGTTAAAAAGATATTCTCAAACCTTTTTATACTTTTAAGCCTTACTACCTTTTTAAATGGTTCAAAACTTCACATTCATTGATTTCATGCTATCAAGTAGCTGAATCTATTCTTTTCAACTTAAGCCAGTTGTTCAATTGCTTACTATTTTATGAATTCTACATCTTTGAAGATCATATTACTACTATTTTTTTCATGTACTCATTCTAACAGAAAATCCTACCCACTATTTATTTGTCTCTTAATTTTCTAACTTTTTTTTTTCATATTATTGCTCCTTCTACTTTACATATACACTTTTAAATTTATCCTGTTTTTTCTTATCTAGATACTCTTGGTATATGCCTTTGGTTTCATCTTCTTGATTATCTTTACCATCAATTCCAATCACCAAATTTAAACTTAAATATCAAATATTCTATATGCATTTTGATATAATATCTACTACTCACATTCTAACTCTATTATTTTTATCATTTTATTATTGATTTAAAATGACAAAAGTTTCAATCCAAGGAAGTAAAAGAAGCAACAAAGGAATAATGCTATTGTGGACTTAATTTTTAGCAAAAATGAAAAACCTGGGAGATGAAAAGGAAGTTCAGGGAAGATAGTGAGCATATTTTATTTCAAAATATTAAAGGAGAATCAGATGTGTTTTCTAGGTTTTGGAAAAGCATATTGCAAGAAATTCAAGGAAAGTTCATCATGCTTTCTTAAACAGATTCTTAAGAAACAAAATTTCTGATGAGAATTTGGTAGCAGCAAGAATCCAATTCTAACCATACTAATTTTAATAACTGTGTGAAATTCTCCAAACACTACTGTACATGCTGTGGTTTGTTTTTAACATTTTGAGTGTCATAGATGCCTTTCTGAATATGATGAGTACTATCCCACCCTTTCCTTTCCCCATAAACACACATATATTTGTCTTCCAAATATTCCATATAATTTCAGATAATTTATCGACCCATTGAGGGCTAACCTGGTGGTTGAATAGGGAATAATTTTGAAATCCAGCTTAAATAAACTTGTTATGTAACCTATGTAAAGTTTTTTATTTATGTATAATCAGCTGAAAGAAATCTTGCCTGCTGAACTCCTACGATATGCTTCCTAGCCATGTCGTAGCATTTCTTCCTGCCCTGTATTACAACATTCTATACTTACATCATCCTCACGTCTAGACCATAACTTCTTTGAGAGAAGAATATATGTATTCCTCTCAGGACTGAATGAAGGAAACCATGTTATAAAAAATGTGGAACATATAAATATCAATGAGTGCAAAAGAGTCAAATGTGTCTATCATATTAAGAACAGAATGAACTAAAGCTAGCAATGTAAATCTAAAATTTTAAAAAAGTATTTTAAAAGTAATGTTTGGATCAATAACAACAAGAAGTTTGCCATTTTGGAAGGTGGTGAAGTTTGAGACAGTTGGCTTCCATTTTATCTATCAAGGAGTATAACTTTAAAAGAAAAAAGGAGAGGGAAATTTTCTTTAAGAACATTGCAGTTTAACATTGGTCACAGTATACTTGGAAATCACCTAGTGGCTTCAGAGAATTTTAATCTACCAACTTCTCTCAGTTATTTCCTAGGCCAATAAAAGATTACTACAAACGTTTGTCTGTAGTAATCTCTGAAGAGAAGGGGACATCAGGGCAGTCTGCAGAATTCAGGTGAGAAGTAAGCTGGCATGATTGTCCAAAGAGGAGAAGGGATGAACTGCACAAACTATAGACGAAAAAAATATGGACATAATGAGAAAGAAGTTATTTGAATACAACAAAAGTTCATAAGAACAAGTCAGATCAAACAATGCATATTTCCTTTAAAAAGCATAACATGTTCTTTGTGGGCCCATGTTAGCTTAATCATTAATGTCATAATGTCATCACTGCTTTGTATATGTCAGAAATGTATTTGGTCAAAGACCAGGACGCCAACATTTTGTTTAATATGCTTAATTTTGCAAATGTACTTTTAACACATTCTCCATTTGTGACCTGACCAGGACTGCCTATAATTAGCCTATTTCTTCCTTCTTACAAGGACTCCTAATATTTCACGTGCTCCTCCAATCGACTGCTTCCACTGTTGACTCATACTACATTTATAGATCACTCCTTATCCTTTTTCAAAATATCTTCTACCCTTTTTGTAAACAATTCACTGACCCTGAAGTTACAAGATATTTGAAGACTACTACCACAACTTTAATGTAATTTTGTAAAGCAAATTTAATCAAAATTGATTGAATGTTCAATGCACTTTATATAAATAAAAATATACTATGAAAAATATGAATAAGTAAATAGGACACAATATAAAATTTTTCATTGATTTGTGATAAAACTTAGCTCATGCTTTTTATGGACAATTATGAATATTTTTTCACAGTTAATATTACTGTGTGATATTGATCAAAGTTATATATGGGTCCAGATTTAAATGAATTCCAAGAAGTTTTGCATCTTAGTTAAATAATACACACCTATTAAAGTCTTTTATAATGCAAAGGCTTCTATTTGAATAACATTTCAAAAACATACTTTTAATAAAATGTAATTGTGCATCCTACTTTGGGTTTTATTTAAATTTTTTATTTCTATCTTCAACAGTGTCTTGACAGGGGAGCTAGAAATAAGGACATATTTCCTTCATTTAGTAAGGAAAAGAGTGTTTTTCTTTTAATCACATATGAAGAGGCAAAGAGTTCTATACACATAGCTTGTTTGATTATATGAAGGCAGGAGTTCAGGGACTCATTGTAACATCTTGCAGATCATAAAAGCAACAAACTTATTACATTTTCCTTTTTAAGACCCCAAATATTTTAAAAGATGTCAATTTATATATAAACATTCCCTGAAGCTCCTAATTTAGCAGAAAGCTTAAACAAAAGATTTTTACGTTTCCCAGTACTAATGGAGATTTATTTCCCAGCCATTTTTCTCTGGAGACAAATGCAGATCTCTCCTCAGGGATAGGAAGATTTGCATATGAGGCATGAATTACAGAGCTAGAAACATATTTTCCACGCTCTCCAAATGCTTCACTTTTTTGTCATATTATCTGATGATTTTACACGAGGGATTTGTCCCTTTGAGGTAATAAAATACAAATATCTCTGAAAAGGTTCTCTTCTGCTTTCTAAATGTGTCTACTCATATGGCTACTACTGAACAATATATATTTATACAGGATAAAGGGAAGATTGCCAGCTAGCAAATCACCAGAGTCCACACATCACTTAGCAATTTTCATGATTTTCTCAGTCTTAATTTGCAAGAATGAAAAGATTAAAAATCAAGGGGTTATGGTAGGGGTAAGTAGGTAGAGTGGCACAACTTTACTTGGATAGTATTGGAAAGCCTCTCATAGAAGATGACTTTTAAACCAAGACCAGGTGATAAACAATATTCAGTTGTGCAAAATCTGGGAGAAGGCAGAAGAAAAAAAGAAGTATCTCGGTCCTGAGATGGTGGTAAGGAGTTTGGCATGTTAGAGAGTAGGTAATTTTCACCTTCATTAATTTATGCATTCAATTAAACTACCCCTTAAATTACTCTGTAAGGTCTTCTAAAATTTGGTCCTAGCTTATAATTTAATCCTCCCCTGGCCTCTTCTCACTATGCACCATTCTAATTAATTCATGACTGTGACTTTGCATATACTGCTTCCTTTGTTCAACATTCTTTTCATTCATTTTTTTGCCCCATAAATTCAAACTCATCTCTTAAACTTTTACTCAAGCAGTCCCTCTCTTAAGAAAACTTCTCTTATTCTCTCCTGTCTTCTACCCATAGAATTGCTCAATCTTTGTGCTACCAATATCTTAGCATTTGACACTTTGCTTTGAAATTACTGATTTACATGTCTACCTTTATTACTAGTGGGTTTCTTTAGGGCATAGTTATAAGAATTCATCCCTGGATACATGTGGTCCAGCATAGTGCCTTATACACAGCAGATACTCAATAAATCATTGTTTAAAAAATGAATGAATGGGATATCTTTTCACTGTTATGATTTATAATGTAATATTTACCACTGAAACAGTATCCATGATGTATTTGTTATCATTAGTAGCTAATAAACACTAGAATGTTTATAATTATTTGATTTCATATGATAAATATTAAATATTAATCATTCATATTTAATGCAAATTATAATTGTGGGAATACTGTGTAAATATTTTTATATATTTTTAATTTTTTAATTAGATAATTTGTAGGTTGGAATAATTTTTTATATAAAGTTTTCAATACAATTTTACCATTTAGCATATTTAGTATGGATTTTCAGCATAATTTTAAATATGTTATCATTGAGACCCAATTATTACTGCATGTAAATCATGATTTATGAGTTTGTTTATTTCTCTTTCTCTTTTTCAGCTAGGGTAGTAGAGTTCTATTTGACACATTCATCACACTGTATTTACCAGGACTTGTGTTCTTACCTTGGAAACTGGTAACTTTTCCAACTCTTAAGTTCCTGGCAGAAGTAGCATAGCTGGAAGAGAATCTGGGAGGAGAAACCATGGGGATGCAGCAAGAGAGATGGGAGGAGCAGGGAGAGTGAATCAATTTAAATCAATGTTTCCATTGGTCTGTTTTCACTCTCAAACCCACTGACATCACACCTGTAAAGTGAGGACATGCAGGAAGTTGCACTAGAAAAGCCTCTGGAGGTTTCTAATTCTACAACGTTTTATAAATGGCATGCCATTGTTATTTTCACAGTGAACTGAGCCAAGAAGATCAAGGGAACAGAAGTAAAGAATTAAAGATTGCTTCATTCTCTCTTCACTTTTTTACTTCTTTCTCACCTCACAGATAGTCACTCAAGTTTACACAATTCACTGACGGCTTCTCTTATATCTACCTACCTACACGTGAATAGTAGGGTTAAGATTTTCTGTGAAAGACACCTTTCAAGAGATTTTTATGGAAAATAAATAGGAGTTCAAGATAATGAGAACTGAATAGACAATGAGCACTCTGTGCTCCCTGTACTCCAGGTATACCTCTGTATTTGTCCTTGAAGCATTCCAAATAAGTATCTCCCATTTGCTCTTTCCTCTGCCTGGAAGTCTTTCCCTGCATCCTCACATGACTGAAATCTCCCCATTTAGGTCCCAGCAGAGTTCATAGAGGCCTTCTGCAACCCTTTAGCCAATATAGTTTCCCCCCTCCCCTGCTTCTCCCCAGTATATTCCCTCTACCATGACCCCATTTCATTTCCTTCAGAATACTTATTATCATCTAAAAATCACCACTCTGTATTTGTTCATTATCATCTGTCTTCCTCTACTAGAATGTAAACTTTCTGGGAGCAGAGACCTTCTGTTCTGTTCCCTGCTCTAAGTTTAGTGCCTAGAACAGGTCTGGCACATGAAAGGAGCTTGAAAAGCATTTGCTGAATGTCAGAGTGAGTGAATCGAACTCTTGCATCACTTTCTAGAGGAAAATCGATGCATCTGGGAAAATTGAACAGATAAATTCACTTATAATAGAACCTTATCCTGGTCTCTATTTGTAGCATTAGGCTACCAAGAATGTAATGAAACATAAGCTTCAGTGCCCCTCACTTGCACAAGCCCCTTTCAAGTTCCTGGGAGGGGCTTTAGCAATGCGTTCACATAATTGTAGCTTTTGTAAAATTTGTGAAATCAAACTGTTTTCATCCTAATTGTTGAAACTGTTGTTACCACTCTTACTTTAGGATCTGGCTAAAGTTAAGTTGAGTTCAGAATATACTTAGTGTAAGTTTAGTGTTGTACATATATGTGGTTTGTGGTTACTTTTGTGCAGTTAGGTGTGGCTAGCTGTCCTGGTGTAGCGATGGCTGCCAGGAATATTCCTCTAACCCAGTTAGTCAGACAGCATGGTACATAGGTGATCGAGAGATCAGTGGGTTAACCTTGTTTCAAAGAGTCATTCTTCCTGTATCACAAAATTTAAAATAACACTTCAGTAACATATCTCAAATGAAAAAGAAACTTTATAGAGTTTTCCCCTCAATGTAAAAATAGTCCTAAAAATTTACATGACATTTTCAATAATAAATTGCAAAGCTAGAGAAAACGTTTTCTAAGCAATCAGTAATGAAAAGTCCATTTTATAAAATACTGCTAGAGGAAAAACTAAACTATCTTTCTTTTCTCTCCTTAGAAAACAAAATTGCAAAGTTATTGTCATTCAGTGAGCTGATCAAAGAATACACAGCCAAAATGTGTAGGGAAAAATGTATTAAAAGAGTATGGCTGGAGTTTAATTAATAAAATAAGATTATGCCATTTTCTCAATTGTGTTTATATTGATGAGAGTAACTTTTAAAAATTTGTAATTTGTTGGGATTTTGTTGCTTATTCTAAATAACTATTCATTGTATACCTATTTTGTGTTCATAATTTTGAATTATTTTTTTAAAGAGGGCCTGACAAATTGTATAAACTTCAGGCTCCACAAAACCTCTTTCTCTCCTGATTTTCAGGTGAATATTGTCTAATGATACTTCAGGATACTGGAATATAAATACACTTCCTTAAGTGCTAACTAAATTTAACAGACTATATGTCCCCATGGAATGTCACAAAAATTCTACTTCTTCTCATAACTTTCGTATTTATTTAGGTACCTACCTTGATATGTTTTCAGGTAATCAGACAAGATAAGTTGTCATTTATAGTTTACTGACTATTTAATCAATACAGCATAATGGATCTTCTGGCAGGCCAAGTCAAAGGTAGTTTCTGTCAGAGAATAATCACTGCACTATACTTCGGTAGATGAGAGAGATATAGCATTAAAATAACCATACAGAATTGTAAATAAATCCTTGGAGCACAAAAATGTTAGTGCTTCTCCCACAAAAAATTTTCCAATATGTTACTTTTTTTTTTAGATACCTGGGACCAGGGATTGATCTCGGGACCTTATATATGGGAAGCCGGTGCTCAACCACTAAGCCTCATCAGCTTCCCTGAGTTGGTTTTTTTGTTTGTTTGTTTATTTTGCTTGTTGTCTTTATTTATTTATTTTAGGAGGTACCGGGCACCAAAGCCGGGGACTCCCATGTGGGAAGCAGGCACTTAACAGCTTGAGCCACATCCTCTCTACCCAATATGTTATATTTGCTCAAAGATTGTGGAGGTCAGTGTCTCCCTGATTGTGGTACTTGTTCTAGGCTTTCTACATAATCAGGGGAGGCTTACACCCTGCAAATTGTTTCTTAGTCATTGGGTGTATAATTGCATGATACAAATTTACTGAATGAGCTAATGAGTGAATGAACAAGCCTTTAATATCAGCCCTTTATTTTTTTAAATTTGTATCAGTATGAACTCATAGATTCTTATTTAATTCAGTGGGTTATACTCTGTTACTAACATTCTTTATTTGATACTCAAATTGTCCCAGATTTGGCCAGTAGGCGCTTCTTCAGGCTTGCTCCTGTGTCTTTTTGTCTTATCCCTCTGTTTCTTTGAGTATTCCTTGGTTCCTGGTATGATAAGATGTTCTGAATTCATCTTGTTCTTTCTTTTGCCCAGCTCTGGAACCTTCCTTTCCTCTAAGGAGCCCTGTTTCTATTTAATGGAGAATGATTTAGAAACCAAGGTCTGAGTATTTGACTTACCATTTTTATTGGCAGACCATTTCTTTTGGACTTTTTTAGTGGAAAGAGCTAGGAAATGTACATAGAGATTTTCAAATGTATTTATATATATTTAATATATATGATACATATATCATATATATTAAAACCATGAGTTCATCTTGATACTTCTAATTAAACACCCTGACTTCCTTTATGTTTCATAAGAAGTGATAACTCAAAACTTTGGTTTATGATAAGCAAAATATTAACATTTTTGGAGGGAAAAATATTTGTTGTCTACACACAGTGGGGCTAAAAAGCAATAATACTAATCTTGAGAAGTATATTAATGGAACCCAAATAGGTTTCATTAATAGTTATACTTAATGTATCTTAGAATCTTAGATATCGAAGGGAGATGTTATCCACAACTGTGACCAAGATATTATCTTGTAGACCCTTGCAATGTTGTTTTGGTTCTGTCTTAGTTTAGAGAAATAACATCAAGCTACCAAAGCTTATCTTTATTCCCACCCCCTAACACTTCTACCCACATTGACAAAGCAAAGTAAGCATTCATCACACACAGAACCTTGAAATAAATGCATATTTATGAGGGGGCTGTGGATAAGGAAGTAAGTAGTAACACTGTCTCTATGTGAGCAATTCTAGTATTCTCCCTTTGAATGAATATAATAGATACAAATGCAATGCAAGTGACTCCACACAATCATAGCTCCACTATTTCTTGGCTTCCAACATGGATGGCTTATTCAAAGAAGATGCTGAGGAGTTGGAGCATCTAAACAATCAGGATTTTCATAATAAAAGCTCTCTGACCATGGGTCAGAATTCTTAAAGAGTTTTCTCCCAGCATACCTTTGGACATGGAGGACTTTTCTCCATTTGTCTATCTTCCTCTATAACATTAGAAGCAAATGCTTCTCTACTTGGTTTATTAATACCTAAGATTAATTAATTAGACATGAGGGCCTGTTTTTACTGGTTCATTTGCTTTATCTAGTAAAATAAAGCCAAGTTTAATATTTTAAAATTGTTTTATCTAGCATAACAAAACAAAGATTCTCATTGTAATATTGCATCATACATATACTTGCTGTTGCATAATAATAATTTTTATAAACTGAAAATAATGTCAAATATGTATACATATATGTTTATATATATATTTATATTAGTTTTAATTTCACAAGTCATAAATATCTGAACAAGTCACAGGTTGTAATGAAAAAATAGTAGTTTGACCAGTGCTAGAAGGCAAAAATAACTAGCAGTTATTATGTGATATATACCATATATTGTATTTTATTTAATCATTGAAACAACAATAACAATTATAATTATTAGAGTTATTGTTATTCCCATTTTATAGAAGAATAAATTGAGACCACACTTAATTAAAATTGGCCAAGTTCTCATAACTAATACATTGTGGAGAAAGGACTCAAAGCCATGTTGGTCTGACTCTAGGATCCCATGCTCTTTGAATGCATTAAATAAGATTTTATACTTCCCTTGGTCAATAACTTTGGTCAAATTGATTCTTTGCATTTTCAAATGTAAATTAAGAATGTTAGCCTATCTCAGTGATTTACAGCGTTTTTAACATCAGTTAATGTGTCCACCAATTGTGTCAATGTTTTGTAATATTTTAATGTTTAATGATAATTTTTCAGTGTTTTAAATCCATGACTGCAACATAAGAAACCCAAGACTCAGTGATGCTTTTAACTTAAATACATCTGAAATAAAGCAGTTGTGACAACAGCAGAATAGGCTTCATTTTGAAAAGTAACTTTAACCAGAACTGAAAATAGGCCAAAGATACATGGGAACAATGTGGACCACATATGTGTGTGTGAGAGCTAGACTGGGGTTATCTTAAATGGGCTTTGTCCAAAAGAGTCACCTAAGGGACATTAGGATCGCAACAGAGGGAGTCCATGTAGAGATAGATTGCTGAGACACAGAGCCAAAGAAGCATTATAAATGATAGCTGGAGCTATATCACTGCCAGTGAAGGGCAGGGGAGAGCTGCCTATCAATGAGGAGGGGAATGAATTCTCTAAAGACCCCTGCAAGTAAATGAATCACTCTCCAAGAGAAAGAAAATCAGGAGTCAGCTTTGGATACCCACTAAACCTGGAGAGCAATGATGCCAGCTTAAGAAGTACCAACATAATGGAGGGGCTTTTTTGTGCCCTCACCTCTCCTCCCTTTGCCTTGAACCCTGGTGTGGCCAGAAACACTGTAGGTGAATAATTTCAGAGAGGAAGGAAGACAAGTTGGGAAAATAGAGGAGTATCTATCCAGGCCCTGCATTCCCACTACAGACCTGCCTTCTATAGCAGGCCTGATGAGGCAGGTGCAAAAGCTTTGATTTTTTGTTATTACAGCTTGGAGTTTTTGCTATTACTCTGGTCAGATCTCTCAGTTTCAGAACTGAAACAGTTTAAGTGATTAAATGCTAACAGGATTTTTATTATTTAAGAGAGCTATGGAGAGATAGTGCAAGAATTCATCCAGGGGTAGAAGAAAAATTAACCTTAAGAGCAGGTTTGAATGGGCATTGTGAGAGAAAACAAAATTAATTTTGTTAATCCTGCTCTTTCAGAATACCATCATATATTTATTTACCTATATATCATATAACAAAAAATTTACATTTATCTATATGTGTGTGTATCACACGGGGCATATTGTCTTTTGCAGAGTTTTCTTGTTTTTTAATTCCTACGCAGTTATTCCCTACCTTGCATTCCTATATATCCTTTCTTCCTAAATACTTAACTTATAAACAAAAAAGTAAATTATATGTAATAGTCTACATGCTTTCCCCTCTAATTGGTGATAATCTTATTTTATCTAAAACCCATGTATCATATGATATATTTGGCACCCTATCATTATTTGCTTGTGAATGTTTATAAAATACAAATCATCTCAAATCAACAGGATCAGAATTAGATTTGAAAATGTATTCAATAAAGATGTGTAAGATGAGATAGAATTAATTATAATTGAATTCACAGAGGATTTGAAATTGGATATAAATCTTTAATACCATATTGCATTAGCTATGAATTAGTATTAGAGTTCCATTCAGAAAAATATTCTATATTCACTTGTAAGTACCATTTAGCCAGGATATTAGAACAGATGCCTCACCTTTACTCACTCTTCTTCCTCCCCCCACTGAAATGTCATTGAAAAATCTGTACCTCTTGATTATGAACATTAAAGAGTGTATGGAAAAATATAGAGAATCTAAGATTTACATTTTAGTGGGAGATAGAATACAATTAAATTATTTTTATAAGTGCAGAAAAGTATTTCTTATGAGGAAACAATTTTAAGTCTTTACTAATTCATCAAATATAAATTTCAGTTATTAAGACTGATAGAGATATACAAAACACAAAATTATTCCCTGGATAAATGTTCCATGTTTGCTTACAGGGTGCATTTAGGACTTAGTATGCTACTATTAGTATGTTGGCATTAAAAGGAAGTTATTTGAAACTGATAATGGTAAACAACTTTTTTTTTTTTAAAGATTTATTTATTTTATTACAAATCTCCCCTTCCCCCCGCTGTGGTGACGCGCCGAGAGTGGACACTGAGCAGGCGCGGCTTTCCCCGCTTGTGGGCGGTCTCTGCGTCCGTTCACGGCCGGCTTTCAGTTCGCGGGTGGCTGGCTGAGCTCCATCCGCGGGCGGCCTGCCCTGCCCTGCCCGTGGCAGCTCTTGCCATGTCCGTGGCAGCTTCTTGCCCTGCCCACGGCGGCTCCGGCTCGCCCATGGCGGCTTGCCATTCTCAAGGCGGTCTGCCTGCTAGGAGAGGTCCCCGGGAATCGAACCCGGGGCCTCCCATGTGGTATGCCGGCACCCTATCCACTGGGCTATCGAGCCGGCCCAGTAAACAACTTTAAAAAAATTAGAATTGGTGTTTAGATCTTAAATGATTCAGAATTTAGATGTTGTGCAAATGCAGTTAGTATTGATTGTAACATGGTGTGGTATAAGGGTTTTATTGAAATAAAACTATTGTTCAAAACTTATTGATGGCCTACCATGATTTCCTTCTCATTAGTATAAAGCAGGGAATAAAGTTTATAAAACTTTTACATTTATTGTTTATTATAAACAAGAGCTATCCATGAAAAAATAAAAGCCCCCAATATAACAAGAGTTATTGACATTCAGCATTACCCTGAACTTTGGACTGTAAATACTTGTGATTATACAGCATCATGAGATTAATAGGCCTTCATTGGTATCTATGATAGACAATGCTAATTTCTCACTCAATAGCTATTTTATACTTCCACCTTACTAATAGAATCTCTTTTCATTCAGATTGGTAATGCTTCCAATAAAATACACACCTTCTCTGACTCCCTTGCAGCTAGGGGTGACCATGTAACAAAAGTAGGCATCAAGATGTAAGTATGAATCCCCTAAAGACTTTCTCCAGCCAAGAGGGAGTGGTCATCTTGCCACTCTGATTTGAAAACATGAAGATAAAGGCTTCCCTCTAAGGATAACAGAGTGGAAAAATAGAAGGAGCCTGACTCCTTACCTTCAGAATTTTTGTTATGTAAGGTAAATAAAATGCTATTATAAGGATTAGCTACAGAGACTGACTTCTATTTCATGCAACTGAATGCATCACAATTCATATAATGTCCACTAAATTGGTAAAAGTATTCATTTTATAGACTTATTTTGAGAGACTCCCAGAGACCTAACACAATCAATCAAATCACTGAAAAAATTATATAGAAGTCTTTATTTCATTGTGATTAATATTTCACAATATTTTAGTTATGAAACTGTTAAAACATTTGAATGTTCTTATTTTATGTGTAATACAGACGAATCCTGTTATTTTCTCAGTGTGAGTATAATTTGTGTGTGCGCGTGTGTGTGCATGCATTGAATCCACATACTCATGGATTCAAAGAGTCTGAAGGGACCATGACTTGCTGGGACACTCAATCCCATTTATCTCCAATGAAACCTTTAAATCTCTCCAGCCAATTTCCATTGCTTTAGGGAATAGATTGTAATAGGTCTAATTAAAAATGATTTAAATATTTATTTGTTATCTTAAACTTGTCATAATTGGAGGTTTGAATTTTTATGTGTGTCAATTCTAACTCATTTCTTTTATCTGCTGGAAAAATATTCTTCTTTTTTAAACCTGAATTTCTTCTCCAGAAGTCACTTAGCCATTCTGAGTGTTGAAAACAATTAATACCCAGGGATCTGTAAATTGGGGTGGAGGAGAAGTAATCTAACCATTTTACAGATTAGTAATTAAACCCCAAAGTTATATTTCTTTCTTAAAGTCATGATTGATGCAAGAAGCTATTTGCTCTGAGAATAAAAATGGGCACTCAAAGTATCACATAAGCAATTCGTGAAATACCCTCTCAACCTCCCATTTAAGTGATCATGATACTTCTATCTTCAGTAAAGTTTACAACAACACTTAAATAGAGGAGCAAGTATCTCAGATTGTGGAAGAAGTTTCCACTAACTCATGGATATTGGGTTGGGGTGGGCTAAGAAACAATTGGTGGCCTTTACACAATTTGCTTCTAGACTATGAGTAACGTCTTTGAGGTAGAAGACCCAATGAGACTGCAGTTCATATTCAATACCCATGCCTCGTTCTGAATTGGAGGGATTATTGGTAGCCAGGGGCATTGTTTCCTTGTATAATACTACCCTCTAAGACTCCATCATCCTCAACCACTCAGAAAATTCAGTTTCTAGTAAACAATATGAATAGAGAGAGGACAGGGGAAAAAGTGGTGCATAGAAACTTACAATGTGATGTCAGTTGTAAGCAAGGATAGTGCTTATGAGTAGTACTAGGGAGGGATAAGATTTTTGTAGATTGCTTTAGAGAAACAGTGAGTCACGTAAAGACAGACAGAATAATCCAGAAATAAATTCTTATCCTTGAAGTTAGAGAAACAGGCAATAGAAGATCCCTCCTCATTCCAGTCCATCCTCCTAAAAGCTAGAAATTTTTCTAAAAGCTATCTACATATTTGCCCTCCACTTTAAGAATACAAGGAAGCTTCTGTCAGTGTTCAAGTAGGAGTGAGAGGCACCTAAAGAAATTTATGTCCCTTTTTAATTAAATAGAATTGAGTAATTCTTACTCAAGGATGAGCACATAGAATGACATACAATAAACAAACCACAGCCATCTTGAGTAAAGAAAACAAATGCAGATGAGCTGTGTCTTATGAAAGAAGTTCTTCATCATAGAAGATGGGGGGGAATTATCCTAAAACACTACTTTAAAGTATTTTTCTATAAGAAGAATAACTTATTTTAAAATATCCAGACTGAAGTAGACAATCTAATAGGAAATATTTAATCACTCAGATAACTTAAGCTTTTTGAAAATTTAAGGATAAAGAAATTATTTTATTAATATCCTGGCCTAAAAACATATAGGTTATCTAGGGACCAGAACAAATACAAAAAACTTAAATTCCAAACTGACTTTAAAATTAAACAATTGCAACACAAAATACTAAAACATAATGAAAAGATGTTCATAGAAGGTTTTCTTTTCTTTTTTCTTTTCTGCAGGATGAAAAATCCTGGAAGCAGGTGAAAAGTATTCTTGACCCAGCTAAAAATATTTTTCAATTTCTGATATGTAGGTCTCATATATTATGGCACTGACTAGAACTGCTGAAAAGTTTATTCAAACACATAATATGGGAGCCAATAAATTAATTAAAATTGAGAAGTAAAAAATAAAAAATTTGAAATAAATGTTCTTATGGTGAGCCTTGATATGAGTGAATCCAATTAATTTCTGTATACTTGGTATAATAATTTAATACAAGTATAATAAATATGACTCAAAAAAGGATACATAATTAGAAAAATAATTATACAATAATATCTACACTTTTATTCCCACATTAAATTAACAAAGATCTGTAAGCATAAGGATGGAGTCGATAAAAGCACATTAAATTCTTTGTCTTATATAAGAAAGAGGTTAAAAGTTATGATTCTCTGTTGAATTTAAAGCTAAAATGATTCTATTATCAAGACTTTTATTAAAGGATACAAAGTAAAACCAGAGCAAATTTGTTAAATACTGCATTCTTTTAGTTACTATTGAATAAAATAGCAAATAAGGCACAGTGCACCTTTCAAAAGACTGAACACAAAGATAGGAGCAAAATAGCACAAAGTATACAACACGATGGCAAATTAATGTGAATTCAGTTATTGCAATAAGCATAAATGGCTTAGATATTAACAGGCAAAGGCCATCAGAACTCACTAAAAGTAAATATAAGGGGAGCGGATATAGCTCAGTGGTTGAGTGCCTGCTTCCCATGTAGCAAGCACTGATTTGATTGTTACTGTGAGGCTATTTCATGGATTTAAATCATTAGTCAGTTGACTGCATCTATAATCAACAAAGGAAATTGCCTTCAGCAATAAGTCTCATCCAATCTGTTGAAAACCTTAAAAAGGAGAATGGATGATTTCAGCAGTCAGAATTTCTATCTCTACTACAGCCAGCCAGATTTTCCTGGGGAATTCATCAAAACCTTCATCAGCATTCCTAACTTGCATCCTACTCCATGGAATTTGGATTTGCCAATCCACATGGTCATGTGAACCAATTCCTATAATAATGTCACAATATGTATATCCTGTTGGCTCTGTTTCCCTGGAGAACCCCAACTAATACATATAGTAACCAACTTCTTATGGGCACGATCCATGGTACTTTGCCTCTCATGCCTGTGCACACACCTCTTGCTTCCTGTCCCAGGCTTTCCTGTTTGAGGCTGAGGCGTGAGATTCAATGGCCCCTTCATTCATAAGCAACCCAGTTGTACAGGAGAATTAATCTCCCATGGGCTGTAATTTTGGCCAATGAGGGACAAGAGGGAATAGATAAATTCTCATTTTTCCTTTCCAGGATAAGACTCCAACATGAAGTCATTCTGTGACCACATGATCATGCGTTATACCAGTCCAGCATGTTAAATAGCATATCCTTATATTGAATTTTTGCCCTTCCTTTCTTCAATCCATTTTTTCCCCTCAACCTTATAGCCTGGAACTGCATTTTCTTAAAAGATAATAATATATGTCTCTGCCACAGGCTTTGTTTTCTAGAGACCTCAGGGTAGATACTTGATAAACAAATGTTCTTAGTAACTAGACCATAAATATGGGATTTTAGAGCTAGACTACTTACGATCTGATAGTGATGTGGATATCAGTGCGAGTGGTAAGCAAGTGAAAATTATAGCTAGAACTGGCATCACGATTGCTAAGGTTTTTATCTATGGTGAATTGGAATAAAGTGCAGCTGGAAGAAGAGGCATTGGAATGTGTAGTGGCTGTGGTACTTGAAAAGTATGGGGTCAGCAATAATTATAAGGATTTTGTGGACAGGCTCTGTTAATGGCATTGTATACCCTGAAAAAATAAAATGCTAAGCTCAGTGCAGGCAAGTGCCAACTCAAAAAATGGTGAGAAATCAGACCGTTTTTAAGGAGATTCTTATCTCCTGTTGCATCAGGCAGAATGTGCTAAAAGTCAGGCTCATGATTTAATTGAAAGGCGAGAAAGCCTTAAAGCTCCCTGAATGCATAACCTCAAGAAGTCCACTATGCTAAAGTTGGGGGATATATCAGAAAAGAATATGACCTTGAGATCTGGAATGGGTTAACAAGACTGAAATTCTAGAAATCCCAAATTCCCTTGAATGTCCAGTTGACAGAAGAAGCCCTCTTTTCCTAGCCCACAGGAGACTATGCCATGACCTCATCTGAGGCAAGTGCTTCTCATGATAATGCTTTCCCTCACAACTCACCCCAACTCTCATCATTGCCTCTAGCCAATAATCAAGATCAGAACTTAGCACAACCTGAGCAAGGAAGTACAGTCCATTTGCCATGTGGAAATAACTTACATACCAAAGGAATTGCCAGACCTGACTAATAAGTACTAGTAAAAACCTGAGAAGCAAATGTGGGAGTAAAGCTTCAGAGCATTACCCCCAAAGAGGTGGAACACAAAGTTGAATATGGAGGAATTTACTGAATAGAGGCACATTCACATGAGCCTCAAAATTTTATGTAATGGCAATGACACTTAAGTCTATAATAAACATTTTGCTGGGATATTTCTTCTAAGCTTGGATATTGTAAATATGGTAAAAAAAAAAAAGAAAGACAATCTGGAACTTCCTTAATATGGTATTTAGGAAGGGATCTGAAAACTCAGGGAGCTGGGAATGTTAAAATGGATTTACTATGTTAGACATGAGTACCCATAATCTGATGAAGATTTCTGGGTGGATGTAGCAGACTCTCCCTTCTCCAAGTTGATGAGCAATGTACTTCTCAGTGGTCACCAACATCTTTAAGAAGCATGGTGGTAGCTGTGCCCTGCAGACTGCAGTTGATGGTGGTGGCTGTTGATATGGAACTGAGCTGTCTGGTATCAGTGGAGATGATGGGGTTCTGGAATTGCTGAGGCCATACTGGAGCACTCAATCATCAGAAGCAAAGTGGATATAATTTCCAGGCATACTATCAAGTTGCATTTACCTTCATGGATCTGTGGTAAAGCTAATTGGTCATGGTGTTTTTAGAAGTGAGATATATGGGAAGTTCCCTATGAACAAAGGAGAGAGGAAAAGGAGAGATGATTAGCTGAAGGCTGACAGCAACTGCTAAAATGCAAAACTTTGATTCTTCGCCCAATTTCCAACTTTAAGTCAGTTCTCAAATTCAGAGCTCATTAATTGAAGAGCATGGTCCCCTTGAGAAAGCAGCCTGAAATACTGCCTAAAGTATATATGGTAAATATTTTCCCATTTATTCTCCGAAGGGACCTGTAACCATTTCCAAGGTATCTGAGCACTGTGGAATGGGAAAAGTCAGACATTTCTAGGAATGTTACATATGAGGTCTGAGATGACACTGATACCATGGGGCCTGAAACACCATCATGGTTCTCTGACTAAATGGGATCTTTTGGAGGCCAGATGATAAATAGTGTTGTAGTCCAAATTTATCTCACAGTGCATATATGTTTCTTCTTATCTAGCCTGTGGTCATCTCTTTGGTCCCCATGTGCATAATTGAGAAACAAATACTTAGTAACTGGCAGAAAGAATTCTTACATTATGTCCTGTGTAATAAAAGCCATTAAGAGATGAAGAGCCATGTGGAAGCCCCAGAAACTACATCCCAACCCTAACTAGAATTGTAAATCAGAAGTAATACTATATCCAGAGAAGAATACAGAGATTATTACCACAACCAAAGATTTAGATGGTGTTGAGGTGATGGTCCATATCACAATTCCATCCAATTAATCTCTACATCCCCTGCAAAACTGAAATGGATCTTGGCAGATGAAAGTA
>PVKH010006630.1:0-20890 GCA_004027955.1 Chaetophractus vellerosus | reverse complement strand
CTTCATCAGTCTTTCATCGGAGCAAACTCATCAAGGACCCTTCATCAGTCTTTCATCGGAGCCCCTGGCTTGCAGCCTGCCAGCGGAACCTGGACTTGTGTATCCCCACGGTCACGTGAGAGACTCTTATAAAATCTTATATTTTTAACAGAGATCTCGTGTTGATTCTGTTTCCCGAGAGAACCCTGACTAGAACAGGTTGTTTGTCTTTTCATTAAGTTGTAGAATTTCTTTATATATTCTGGATTAAATCCTTGCTGGATATGTGGTTTCCAAATATTTTCTCCCATTTAGTGGGTTTTCTTTTGGCCTTAATGACAAAGTTGTATGATGCAAACAGGTTTTCAATTTTGAGGTGCTCTCATTTATCTACCTTTCCTTTCATTGCTTGTGCTTTGGGTATAAAGTCTAAGAAACCATTGCCTAACACAAGATCCTGAAGATGTTTCCCTACATTTTCTTCTAGATGTTTTATATTTACATATTTGATCCATTTTGAGGTAATTTTTGTATATGATGCAATATAGGGCTCCTCCTTCATTCTTTTGCATATGGAGATCCAGTTTTCCCAGCAGCATTTCTTGATGAGATTGTTCTTTCCCAATTAAGAGAATTTGGCAGCCTTGTCAATAATCAGTTGGCCATTACAGTAAACAAAGCTTCAAACAGTGGTGGTCCCAAGGGCTCTAGAGACATCTGGACACTATAGGCAAGACACACACATACAACCACATGAAATCAGCATCCTATTTGTGGGCCTTACCCTGGAATATATGATAACTTATTTCCCCAATGTAACAGAGTTAAACTCATTTACAATTTCCATACACATTGTTCTTCTACCACTTTTATTTGAAACTATAATTAACACTCTACCCATTAAATATGTATTCCAGAGACTTAAATCCTCAGTCTGTTCATATGCCAGTAGAACCCCAAATCTCAGCAGACTTGTAGCCAACACCTATTCTTCAATTCATTGAACTCATCCAGACAACAAACAAAATGATGATGGACAACGCCTATCCCCCAAAATCAAAGCGTATCTAAAATTGCAAGCAAAAGAGTTCCTTCCATCTACCCCATAAGATCTAAGCCCCCTCTCAATCTGAAGCAGCCAAAATCCTTAAGATTGAGGAATGAACAAACATAAGGGAGAAATGCAGCCATGGATAAAGTAGATTTATTATTATTGTATTAATGGAATAACTTGTAACATTGATACAGAGAGTGGTTACCAGAGGTTCTGAGGGGGATGAAGGGAAGGGAAGGGAAGAATAGGTGGAACATAGGGAATTGTTCTACATGATATGGCAATAACTGAATACAAGCCATTATACATTTTGTAAAAACCTATAAATTTGTACAGTGCAAAGTGTAAAACAATATTGTAAACTATAAATCATGGTAGTAGCAATGCTTCAATACTTGTTCATCAATTGTAAAAATGTATCACACTAATGTAAGAAGTTATTAATAGTGGAAAATATGAGGGAGGAGGGGATGAGATATATGGGACTCCCCTATTTTCTATGTGACTTTTCTGTAATCTAAAGCTTCCTTAAAAATAAAGTTATAAAAGAATTATAGGGAAGTGGCTATGGCTCAGGCAACTGAGCTCCCGTTTACCATATGGACGACCCGGGTTCCATCCCTGGGACCTACTGGTAAAAAGAAAAAAAAGAGAGAGAAAGGCATCCCAGATCTTTGCAGCTAGGTGCAGGCCCCCCATGTGGCGCAGAGAGGCATAGGCCCCTGTGCAGAAAGCAAGGCACTAAAAAGATGATGATGGAAACAGATAGAAAAAGAAAAAAAAATTATAGGTTATGTGGTTAAAGGGGAAACTTCAGGTTATTATGAAAATAAAAATTAAATTTAAGAAATCAATTGGCCATTGATGTGAAGGTCTATTACTGAAATCCATTGTTCTATGTATCTATCCTGGTGCCTGTAGCATGATTTTCTGACCACTGCAGCTTTGTAATATGCTTTAAAGTCAGGAAGTGTGAGTCTTCCAACTTTGTTATTCTTTTCCAAGATGTTTTTGGCTATTTGGGGCTTACCATTCCAAATAAACTTGATAATTAGCTCTTCCATTTCTGCAAAGTAGGCTGTTGGGTTTTTTATTGGGATTTTATGGAATCTGTAAATCATTTTGGGTAGAATCGACATCTTAACAATATTTGGTCTTTCAATCCATGGAATGTGCTTCCATTTGCTGAGGTCTTCTTTGATTTCTTTTAGCAAAATTTCATAGTTTTCCTTTACATCCTTCTTTAAATTTATTCCTAGATATTTGATTCTTTTAGTTGCTATTGTAAATGGAATTTTTTTCTTGATTTCCTCTTCAGATTGCTCATTACTAGTGTACAAAAACACTACTAATTTTTAAGTGTTGATCTTGTTACCCTGCCACTGCTGAATACATTGATTAGCATTAGCAACTTTTTTGGAGTTGTTTTTTCTTGGCTTCTATATA
Source organism: Chaetophractus vellerosus (assembly GCA_004027955.1). Taxonomy (NCBI): domain Eukaryota; kingdom Metazoa; phylum Chordata; class Mammalia; order Cingulata; family Chlamyphoridae; genus Chaetophractus; species Chaetophractus vellerosus. The sequence goes on along the minus strand of PVKH010006630.1, from coordinate 18,411 downwards.
GGATCTTATCATCTTCAAATAGTGAAAGTTTTACTTCTTCCTTTCCAGCTTGGGTGCATTTTATTTCTTTTTCTTGACAAACTGCTCTGACACAAACTGCCAGTACAATGCTGAATGATAGTGGCTACAGTGTGCACACTTGTTTTGTTCCTTATCTTAGAAGGAAAGCTTTAGTCTATCACCATTGACTATGGTGTTAGCTTTGAGTTTTTCCTGTATTTTCTCTCTATCATGTTGAGGACATTTCCCACTATTCTTATTTTTCTAAGTGTTTTTACCAAGAAAGCATGGTGGATTTTGTCGAATGACATGCTTTTTTTTTCTTTCTTTCTTTTCTTTATTTTAATGTGGTGCATTACATTGATTTTCTTATGTTGAACCACCCTTGCATAACTGGGATAAAACTCACTTGACCATGGTGTATAATTCTTTTATTGTACTGTTGGATTCAATTTGCAAGAATTTTGGTGAGGATTTTTGCATCTATATTCATCTTTTCTTTAGTATCTTTATCTGGCTGTGGTATGAAGGTGATGTTGGCCTCATAGAATGAGTTACGTAGTGTTCCCTCCTCAACAATTTTTTTTTGGAAGAGTTTGAGCAGAATTGGTATTGATTCTTCTTGGAATATTTTGTAGAATTCACCTGTGAAGCCATATGGTCCTGGACTTTTCTTTGTTGGGATATTTTTGATGACTTATTCGATCTCTTTGCACTTATTTGGTCTGCTGAGATATTCTATTTCTTCTAGAATCAGTGTAGGTTCTTCATGTGTTCTAGGAATTAACAGTTTCATCTAGGTTGTCTAATTTGTTGGCATAAAGTTGTTCCTAGTATCCTCTTATGATTCATTTTATTTCTATGGAGTCAGTAGCAATGTCCCCCTTCATTTCTGATTTTATTCATTTGTATCTTCTCTCTTTTATTCTTTGCAGTCTAGCTAAGAGTTTGTAAGTATTGTTGATCTTTTCAAAGGACCCACTTTTAAATTTTAACTTTAAATTTTTATGTTTTAAAAAGAAATCAAATTTATTGATACATATTAAGAACAATACACTGGTATTCAGTATAATCACATAGTTGTGCATTCATCACTTCAGTCATTTTTAGAGCATTTTCATTATTCCAATAATAAACAACAACAAAAAACAAACAAAAACTCATCACCTCTCAATCTCTCTACGCTTCTCCTGCCATACTTAGCTGCTATTCTTTTTCTGTCTCTCTAGTTTATTTGTATTTATATTTTGTAAAAACAGTCTTATATATGTAATATCACCCATATTCATATTTTACATGAGGTTTCACTATGTTATACAGTCCCATGTTACTTATTTTTAGCTTTCCTTCTAGTAATATGTCCTTAGACTTACCCTTTCAACCACTGTCATACCCATATAATAGCTCTGCCAGTTACAAGCACTATGATGTGCTTACACCATTTCTATTCTTTTCAAAGTTTTACAAACCATGTTTTACAAATTCTCCACAGATTAACCCTCAGCTTTCCATTCTCTACCCTCATTCTATTTTCTGGTGAACTATATTCTTATTATTAACTCCATGAGTTTATACAATATATTTATTTCACAGTCAGACAGTATTTGTACTTTTGTGTCTGGCTTGCTTCATTCAACATAATGTCCTCCTGGTTCATCCATGTTGCCACCTGTTTCATGACTTCATTTCTTTTCACCACTGCATAATATTCCATTGAGTGTATACACCACAATTTGTTTATCCATTCATCAGCTGATGGACACCTGAGTTATTTCCAACTCTGGCAATCATGACTAACTCTGCTATGATCACTGGTGTACAGGTATCTGTCCATGCCACTGCTCTCAGTTCTTCTGGGTATATACCTAGTAATGGTATTGCTGGGTCACATGGTAAGAATATATTCAACTTCTTTCATAAATGCCAAGCAGTCCTCCACTGTGGCTGTATCATTCTACATTCCCACCAACAGTGAAAGTGTTCCGTATCTCCCCACATCCTCTGCAACATTTACAGTTTTCTGACTTTTTAATAGTGGCCATTCTAATAGGTGTGAGATGATATCTCATTGTAGTTTTGATTTGCATTTCCCTAATCACTAGTGATGTTGAACATCTTTTCATGTGTTTCTTTACCATTTGTATTTCTTTTTTGGACAATTGTCTTTTTAAGTCTTTTGCCCATTTTTTAATCAGGTAGTTTTATTGTTGAGCTGTAATATCTCTTTATATATCATGGATATTAAACCCTTCCCTGATATATGATTTCCAAGTGTTTTCTCCCATTGAGTCAGCTGCTTTTTCACCCTTTTGATAATTTTTGTATAAGGTGTGAAATTGGGGTCCTCTTTCTTGCTTCTTGGTATGGATATCCAGTTGTCCTAGCACCATTTGTTGAATAGACAGTTCTGCCCCAGCTGGGAGAGCTTGACAACCTTGTCAAAACTCACTTGACTGTAGATGTGAGGGTATATTTCTGAGTTCTCACTTCACAAAGAGCCCACTTTTGGTTTTTTATTGCTCTCTAATTTTCTCTATTTCACTTTTTCTCTTCTAATCTTTATTATTCATAACCTTCTATTTGTTTTGATTTACTTTGCTCTTCTTTTTCTAGTTCCTCCAGATGTGTAGGCAGGTCTTTGATTTTAGCACTTTCTTCTTTTTAAATTTAAGTCTTCACTGCAGCCTATAAATTTTGATATGTTGTGTTCTCATTTTATTTCATTTGAAGATATTTCCTGATTTCTCTTGCAATTTATTTTTTGACCCACTGATTGTTATGATTGTATTTAATTTTTGTATGTTTGTGGATTTTCTATTTCTCTTCTAGATATTGATTTCCAACTTCATTCCATTATGGTCAGAGAAGATGCTTTATATAACTTCTATCTTTTAAAATTCATTGAGACTTGTTTTGTGACCCAACAAGTGGTCTTTTCTGGAAAACAATCCATGTGCACTTCAGAAGAGTATATATCCTGCTGCTTTGGGGTGCAATGTTCTGTATATGTCTGTTAGGTCTAGTTCATTGATCATATTATTTAATTTCTCTGTCTCTGTATTGATCTTCTATCTACATGTGCTATCTATTGATAAGAGTAGTGTATTGACATCCTCAACTATTATTGTGGATAAGTTTATTTCTCCCTTCACTTTGCTAGTGTTTGTTTAATGTGCTTTGGGGCATCATAGTTAGGAACATAATTATTTATAATTTTTATTTCTTTTTAGTGGATTACCCATTCATTAATATATAGTGTCCTTCTTTGTCTCTTGTAACAGCTTTTGACTTAAAATCTATTTTTTTCTGATATTAGTATTGCTATGTCAGCTCATTTATGTTTACTTTTTACATGGATTAGCTTTTTCCATTCTTTTACATTCAACCAATTTCTGTCTTTGGGTCTAAAGTTAGTGTCTTGTAAACAACATATAGTTGGGTCATGCTTTTTAATCCATTTTGCCACTCTGTGTCTTTTTTCTAGTAATTTTATTGAGATATTTTCATATACCATACAAACCAGCCAGTGTACATTCAATAGGTTGTGCATTCATCACACAATCAATATTAGAGCATTTTCCTTACTCCAAAAAGAAATATCCCCTACCCATTAGCAGTTACCTTTCATTCCCTTTATTCACCCTCTGCCATTCATATCAGCTGATCTATGTCTACTTCTATAAAGTTATTCATATTTACAATTTATATAAATGGAGTCAAATAATATGCAGTACTTTGTGTCTGGTTCCTGTCACTTACAAAAATTCTTTCTCCTTTTTACAATTGAAAAAATATTAATATATTACTATTCATTACAGCCTATAGTTTGCTTTAGGTGCATTTTACCTCAGAAACCACCACATTTTTTAGCATCTTATGATATTAAAGTAAACTTGTTCTGATTCATTGAAGAATGTTCCTTTTTTTTTTCTTTGAGATACCAGGGCCAGGAATTGAACCCAGGACCTCAGCTCCCCTGAGTTGACTCCCTTGTCTGTTTGCTTGTTGTTTGCTCATTGTTTGCTCATTGTCTGTCTGTTTTCTTTAGGAGGCACTGGGAACTGAACCCAGGACCTCTCATGTGGGAGGTGGGCACTCAACTGCTTGAGACACATCTGCTCCTTGCTCATTTGTTTTTGCTCATTGCTGCTTATTTTCTGCTCATTGTTTTTGCTTGTTGCCTGCTCCTTATTTTTTTATTTTCTTTAGGAAGCACCAGGAACTGAACCCGGGACCTGAAGACCATTCTTATATTTCTGTTGATAAGCACACTCATCATCTGCAACAGGGTTCACTATGCTATACTACACCATGTTACATCCTTTAGCTCTTTGTCTAGTGATATCCACAAATTTCCCTTTCAACCAAAATCATACCCCCATATTGGCACTGCTAATCACATTCACTCTAAGGTGCAATAATCACTTCTATACAATTCCAAGCATTTACAATCAACCTTATTACCAGTTCTGCACAAATTAAGCCGCTTCTCTAAATTCTCTGTCCTCATTCCAACTTCTGGTTACCAATATTCTAGCTATTAATGCCATAATTTTGCTCATTATATTTAGTTCACAATTGTGGGATCAATTAATATTTGTCCTTTTGTTTCTGGCTTGTTTCACTCAACATAATATCCTCAAAGTTTATCCATGTTGTCTTGTGCATCACAACTTCATTTCTTCTTCCAGCTAAATAATATTCCAACATGTGCATATACCACATTATTTTGTCCATTGTTGATGGACACCTGGCTTGTCTTTTGGCAATTGTAAATAATGCTGCCATGAATATCAGTGTGCAAATGTCTGTTTGTGGCTCTACTTTCAGTTCTTCTGGATATATACCTAGGAGTGGGATTGCTCGATCATATGGCAGCTTTATATTTAACTTCCTGAGAAACCACCAGTCTTTCACAGTGGCTGCATAAGTCTACACTCCCACCAACAGTAAATAAGCATCCTCTCCAACACTTGTAGATTTCTATTTTTTAAAATTGTGGCCATTCTAATAGGTGTGAAACTATATCTCATTGTAGTTTTGATTTGCATTTCCCAAATAGCTAGTGATAATGAACATCTTTTCATGTGCTTTTCCTGCCATTTGTATTTCCTCTTTGGAAAAATGCTAATCATACCTTTTGCCCATTTTTTAATTGGGCCATTTGTCTATTTATTCTTGAGTTGTAGGCATTCCACAATCAAAAGACACAGAATGCCTACTCCAAACCATTCTGTCCTGTCTTTTCCTTTTAACCTCTGTATCCCCTACAATAATGGTTGTAAGGCAGGTCAAGATGAACTCCTTCAGTTTCTATTTATCTGTTAATATTTTAAACTCTCGCTCATCTTTGAAAGAAATTTTTTCCAGATAAAGAATTTTTGGCTCACAGATTTACTCTTTTGGTACCTTAAACATATTATACCACTGCCTTGTCACCTTTATAGTTTCTAATGAGAAACTGGCTCTTAGTCTTATTGAGGATCCCTTGTATGTGATGAATCACATTTCTCTTGCTGCTTTCAGAGCTCTCTTTAACTTTGACATTTGCTATAATTAGTAGTATGTGTCTAGTAGTAAGTCTATTAAGATTTATTCTTTTTGGAGTATGTTGTGCTTCTTAGAAATGTATATTCAGGTATTCCATAAGTGTTAGGGAATTTTCAGCTATTATTTCTTCAAATTTTCTTTCTCCTTTTTCCCTTTCTCTTCTCCTTCTGGGACAACCATGATGTGTATATTTGTACACTCATGCTGTCACTCAAATCCCTGAGACACTGCTCAGTTCTTTCTTTTCTTTTCACTGTCTGTTCTTTTAGCTGTATGATTTCAATTGTCTGGTCATCTAGTTCACTGATTCTTTCTTCTGCCTGTTCAAATCTGTCATTGTATGCTTTTATTGTATTTAATTTTATTTTAAAAAAATATTTAGATTACATAAAAGTTACATAGAAAATCCAGGAGATTCCTATATAACCCATGCCACTTCACTCTTTTCATCATTAACATCATCTTTCAATAGTGTGGTACACTTGTTACAATTGATGAACAGATACTCAAGCATTGCTACTAACCATGGTCTATAGTTAATATGGCTTACACTTTGGACCACACAATTTTATAGGTTTTAAGAAAATATGTAATGACCTGTATTCATCATTGCAATATCATGCAGAACAATTCCAATGTCCCAAAAGTGCCCCATGTTACACCTATTCTTCCCTCGCCCTCCCTTCAGAACCTCTTGTGACTACTGTCTTTATATCAATGTTATAAGTTCTTCCATTACTAGAAAATAAGACTGTTTTAGTCCATAGTTGCAGCCCCCCTTATGTTTGTTCATTGCTTAATCTTGAGGATTTGGGGATTGTGTTGTCCACTCTGCTTCCAATTGAGAGGGGGCTTAGATTCCAAGGGGCAGATGGATGGAACTGTCTTGCTTGCAGTTGTAGGTACTGTCTAATTTAGGGATGGACATTGTCCATCATCATCTTTTTATTAGTTGCCCTGGGTGAGTCCAATGAACTGGAGAATAGGTGTTGGCTACAACTTTGCTGAGATTCAGGGCTAAACCAGCGTATGAACAGCTAGAAGATTCAAGTCTCTGGGATGCATATTTAACAGGTATAGTGCTAATTATAGTTTCAAATAAAAGGGACATAAGAACAATGTACAGGAAAATTATAAATGAGTCAAATTCTGATCCATTGGGGTGGATAGATTATCATATATTTCAAGGTAAGACCCTCCGACATGGTGCCGAATTCCTGGGGTTGTCTGCCCTGCCTCTAGTGTATTTTTAATCTCTATTATTGTGCCTTTCTTCCCAATAATTTCTGCCATGTTACTTTTTAAACTTTCAGATCCTTCTTTATTTACACATATTGTATTCTTAATATCTATCAGCTATATATCTATATTTTCCTTCATCTCCTGGAATTGATTTAGGAAATTTGTTTGAACTTTTTTGATTAGTTATTCCAAATTCTTGTCTCCTTTGAAATTTTAATTTGTTCCCTTGACTGAGTCATAGTTTCCTGTATTTTAGGATAGCTTGTAAATTTTTGCTTATGTCTGAACATCTGATTATTTTGATGTGTTATCTCTGAAGTTCAGTTCTCCCTCTTGCCTAGTGTTTTATTGTTGATTGGCTTTCTGTTAAAGCTCTTATTTTTTGATTACTCCAACTTATTCTGGACCTTTAGAGTATCCTGCATGTAGCTGTTCAGATTTTCCCAGCATTTCATCATCTCATTTTTGCCCTGGATATGTGGTACAATTTTTAAGATTTCCCCTTTTATGCAATAGTTTCAACTCCAGGAGAAAACTTTCTGCCGCCTTCTGTTCCTTCTCCAAGAATCTTGATCTGTTCTGTTTGTTTTTGTTCAGAATTCCCCCCTAGCTCCTATGATTTGTTGAAATTCTCTCCCTTACTCAATGCCTCCTATTCCTTACACTTTCTCTCCCTGGGATCCATACTGTCTTACTGAAGTTCAGTTTACCCACCCCCCCTTTTTTTCTGTGAGGACATTCTGTGTACTGGAATCTTCCCCACTGGGAATCCTGTTCCTGGGACTCAGATGGAGTCAATCCAGAAAGAAGGGTCAATCAAGAAAAGCCCATTTTGCATTTAGGTTCTCCAGGCCACAGAGACTGGATTGAGTGTGTGCCCCTCTTGCCACAGTTCTGCTGTGTTCTCTTTTTCCTCACCCTTTTAGATCCTTTTTTTATGTTCCACTTCTCAGCCCTGGGTCTCTGAGGACTTGGGCCATTGTCCATGGATATGCATGGGATCTAACTTGCTGATGTGGGTGGCTTTATAGTGATTATCCATTCCAGGATGGACCTAGGCTATGCTAACTCAGTGCATCTTCTAAGTTTCATGGAACTGAGTGGGCAGGAGGGGTCCACATTGGTAGTTCTGAGAAGAAAATGTCCTACCTGATCTTAGAAATGATTGTTCTTTTTATTCATTTCAGCATTTGTGGAGTCTTTCTCCAGTCTTTATTGCTCAAGAAGGTGGAGGCTGAGAGGAAACTTTTCCAGGGGGTGTCTTAAATTGCCATGTTAATGACATCACTCTCTCCCATTTTTCAAAGACAGTTTTTCCAGATATAGAATTCTTAGTTGCCAATATTTGCTTTCAGCACTTTAAATATGTCATTCCACTGCCTTATTTCTTCTATGGTTTCCCATGAGAAATTGACATTTAGTCTTTTGAGGCTTCCTTGTACATAACACATTACTTCTCTCTTGTACTTTTCAGAATTCTTTTTTATCTTTGGCATTAGACAGCTTGATTATAATACATCTTACTTTCCTGTCTGTCATGATTTGAAACTGTATGTACACTCAGAACATCATGTTCTTAAAGTGAATCCACTCTTGTGGGTGTAAGCCTATTGTAAGTAGGACCTTTTGAATATGTTACTTCAGTTAAGGTGTGGCCCAGGGTGGGTCTTAAACTTCTTACTGGAGTCCTAAATAAATGGGATAAAGAGAGAGAAAAAGAGAAAGCCACAGAAGTTAGAAGATGAAAGGAACAAAACCCAGAAAGAAAGGACAGACCCATAGACACCACCACAAGCCTTGTCTTGTGACAGAGGAGTCCAGGATGGCTGGCAGCTGGTCATTAAGAGAATTCATTGATTGAAAATGCTTTTATTTGGACATGTATTTGCAGCTTTGAAACTGTATACTTATAAGCTAATAAATTCCCACTATTAAAAGTCAAAGTATCTTATGGTATCTGCTTTCGGCAGCCTTGCCAACTGCAGATGATTTGGGTACCAGTAGAGTGGGGTGCTGCTATTGCAAATACCATAAATGTTAAAATGGCTGTATAATTGGGTATTGAGTAAAGGCAGGAAGAATTGCAAAGTGCTTCATAGAAAAGGCCTATATTGTTTTGAAAAGACTGTTGGTAGAAATATGAATACTAAAGGTTCTTCCAGTGAGGCCTACAACAGAAAAGATGAATGTATCATTTCAAACTGGAAGAAAGGTGATCCTTGTTAAAAGAAAATGTGACAAAAAATGAGTTCTCATGTCAGATGGAAGACATAACTTGAAAGTGATGAACTTGGATATTTAGCTGTGATTTCCAAAATAAATGTAGAATGTGCTGTCTGATTTCTCCTTGCAGCTTATATATATATATATATATATATATATTTTTAAAAGATTTATTTATTTTATTACATATCTCCCCTTCCCCCCTGCTGCGGCGACACGCCGAGAGTGGTCACTGCGCAGGCGCGGCTTTCCCCGCTTGTGGGCGGCTTCTGCTTCTGTCACGGCCGGCTCTTGCTTCAGTTCATGGGTGGCTGGCTGCACTCCATTCGCGGGCGACCTGCCCTGCCCAAGGCGGCTTTTGCCTGTCCGTGGCAGCTTTTTTGCCCTGCCCACGGCGGCTCTGGCCTGCCCATGGTGGCTTGCCATTCTCAAGGCGGTCTGCCCGCTAGGAGAGGTCCCCGGGAACCGAACCCGGGGCCTCCTATGTGGTATGCCGGCGCCCTATCCACTGGGCTATCCAGCCGGCCCCTGCAGCTTATATTAAAATGCCAGAGGAATAAGATAAATTGAGACTGAACTTCTGGGCACAAAGAAACCAGAAATTGATGGTTTGTAAAATTCTGAGCCTCCGGAAAGCAAGTCCCCAGAGAATAGTGTTCCATGTGAGGATTTAATTGAACATGGAACCAGCCAGACATTTCAGTGCAAGCCAGGAGTAGAAATGCAGTTGTCCAGAAAGGATTTGTGGAAAGTCCTACTGTCCGATAGTTTGAACCCCTGTGTACTACATGTGAAGCTGACAAGTTTATTGAGAGATCTGTATTAATAGAACCACTTCTAGCCTGGACTAAAAAGGACAGAAAAGGAACAGATTGAAGGCAAAATCACTTTGAAGGCAGAACCATGGAAGCTGAGGCCTAGACCAAAGGCAAAGGCCAAGAGAAGGGACATACTTGTATGTGGAAAGAGTGAGTATGTCCTGGTACTTGAAGAGGACAGGCCTTTTATCCCATTGTTCAGGAAGAGTCTTACTACCCCAGTTTTCTCAGATGCCTGAGGGCTTATGGAGGGTTTGGCTGCCTTCCCAGTGTTTGATAAGCATGGAGACTAGAGTCTCCCACCATCCTGATGCTTGACGAGGGCGGAGCCCATAGCCTGGCCATTACCTCAATGCTTGAAGATGTTAGACCCTTCACCCCATTGTTTGGGGGAGAGCATGGCCACTGTGCAAGCACTTGCAGAGGGTGAAGCTACTGTTCTATCAGGCCCAGAGGAGAAAACATCATTTCATAGATGACTTTCAGAACTTGTAATCTAATGGAGTATGCTCTGCAGGGTTTTTGGATTATTTGGGACCAGCGATTCTTGTTTTATTTCCAATTTCTCCCTATGGAATTGGAGACATTTATCCTATGACTGTTCCTCCTTTGTATAGTGGAAGTGGATAATGCGTTCTCTAAGTTTGACAAGTTCACAGACTGAGGGGAATTGTGCCTCAGGACAGACCACGCCAGTAACATATTTTGATGAGACTTTGTATTTAGCATTGCTACTGAAATGACTTAAGGCTTTTGGTATAGTGTGATGGAATGAATATATTTTGCATATGGATAGAACATGTCTTTTGGACTTCCACAGGGTATAGAGTAGTGTTTGGAGTTGTATGTACTCCAGAAAATCTTGTTCTTAATGCCAATTCATTCCTGTGGATGTAAATCTATTGTAAGTAGGACCTTTTGATGAGGTTACTTCAGTTAAGGCACAGCCCAGTGTGAGTCTTAATCCTCTTACTGGAGTCCTTTTTAAATGGGATGAACATGGAGAGAGAGATAAAGCCTTGGGAGCAAGAAGCTGAAAATAATGAAACCTAGAAGAGAATGAAAAGACAAGCAGATGCCTCCATGTGCCTTACCATGTGACAGAGGAGTCCAGGATTTCTGGCAGCCAGTCTTTGTGGAGAAAACATTGCATTATGATGTCTTGATTTGGACATTTTTCTCAGCTGGAAAACTTTAAACATGTAAGCTAATAAATTCCCACCATTAAAAGCCAAGCCATTTTATGGTATCTGATTTTGGCAGCCTAGTAAACTGGAATAATATCTTTTGCTAAATTTGGGAAGTTTTCAGCCATTAAACCTTTGAATGTATTCTCTGATCCATTCTCTTTCTTCTCCTTTCTTGGCCTTCCCCAATACAGATGTAGGTAAGCTTGATGGTGTTCACAGTTCTTCCAGGCTCTATTGACTTTTATTCATTCTTTTTCCATTTTGCTCCTGAGACTGAATAATTTTATTTGTTTTTTTTCTTGAAGTTCACAGATTTTTTTTTTTTTTTGACTCTTCTAATATGCTGTTGAAACCCTCTAGGGCTGGGTTTAAACTCATGGGGAAAGGCTAACAAGGTTACCAGGGCTAACAAGGTTACCATGAAGAGGATTTCATACCATTTTTAAGTTGCCTTTTCATCGTTTAATTTTTTATGGGACTTGGAGAAAGATGGTTCCGGTTCTGCCAGTTCTTTTTTTTTTGATTAAACTTTCCATGTGGTGACAGAGCCCTGGAGTGTCTCTCTCTGCCTTCTTAATGAGCAGATACTTTACAATACAATTTTTGTATTTAGCCTTGTAGTATCAGTCAAAATACTTTTGTACAAAGTTACTTAGGCAATTACTTTCTTCCCCACTTCCTTCAGTGTGGCTGTGTAATTTACAGTTACACTCACTTCACAGACTATGTTCCTTCTGAGGTTCCATCTGCATCCTGGTTGAGATTTTAAATTTATATATAGCAAATTAACTCTCTTTGGTTTAAAGCTCTATGGTTTTTTTGACAAATACATAGAATCATGTATGGACCACCACATATTTTACAGAAAAGTTTCATCCCCTCCTCCTGATTCCCTCACACTGCCCTTTGTAGTCAATACCTCATAACTTCCCATTTCCCCAATCCCTGATCTCTTTTCTGTTCCTATACTTTTGCTTTTCCAGAGTGTCATGTAAGTGGAGTCAGACCATTTGAAGACTTTAAGGTCAGACTTATTTTCCTTAGCAAATGTATTTCTTTTATGCATGTTGCATACTGGTTTCTTTATATTGCCATACCGCATTCCCCTGTATGGTTGTACTACATTTTGCTTATCCATTTACCAATCGAAGAACATCTGGGTGATTATGAATAAAACAGGTTTTTGCCTGATACTAAGTTTCCAATTCTCTTGGGTCAATACTTAGGAGTGGGATTGCTGGATAATATGGTAGGTATATATTTATCTTTAGAAGAAAATGCCAAACAATTTTTCTGAAGTAGCTGTACAGTCTTCAAGACCCATAACCAATATACAAAAACTTCAGTTTTATGCACTTTGCCAATATTTGATATTGTAATATTTGTTTGTTTTTTCCATTCTAAAAGGAGTGGGATGGTATCCCATTGTATTTTTAATTTGGATTTCCCTAATTGAGTATCTTTTCAAGTGCTTATTTGCCATGAATGGCATCTTTGTTGAAGTGTCTGTTCAGATTTTTTGCCCATTTGTTTTACAGGGTTGCTTGTCTTCTTACTGTTGAGTATTGAGGATTTGTTTTATATTCTTAATACATATTCTTAGACAGAAAAGCGATTTGAAAATATTTTCTCCCAATCTTTGATTTGTCCTTTCATTCTTTTCACAATGTCTTTCCTAGGGCAAGAGCTTTTACTTTTGATAAAATCCAATTTATCAATATTTTCTTTTACAGATTGTGTTTTTGACAGTGTAACTAAAAACTCAATACCAAACTCAAAACCATACAGAATTTCCTACTACACTTTCTATATTTTATTCTAGAAGTTTTATAAATTTACGTTTACATTTAGGTCAATGATACATTTTGCATTTACTTTTATATAAATTGTGAGGTAAAGATAGTGGTTCATATTTGTGCTTTTTCAATCCATTTATTCTATCACAATTTGTTGAAAAGACTAACCTTTCTCCGTTTAATTGCCTTTACATTTTTGTCATAAACCAATCAATAGTATTATGCAGGCCTACTTCTGGGCTCTCTATTCTGTTCCACTGATCTATATGTCTATTATTTCACCAATGCCACACTATATTGATAATGTCACTTTATTGTAAGTTCCAAAATCAAGCAATGTGAGTCCTCTAAATTTGTTCTTTTTTTTTTTTTTCAGAATTGTTTGGATATTCTAGTTTCTTTAGAATCAGCTTGCTTTATCTATGAACTGTCTGCTGGGATTTTGAAAGTACTGAATCTATAGATTAAATTGGGTAGAATTGACATCTTAATAGTATTCAGTCTTTCAACCCATGAACATAGAATTCTCTGTTTGAATTATTTTATCAGTTTTTTGTAATTATTAGCATACAGATCCCGAGAATATATGTTTAGACTTATACCTGAATATTTAATTTTAGGGGTGCTATTTAAATGTTATTTGGAATGTCTTTGAATTCCACTTGTTCATGGCAAGTATGTAGAGATATAATTTATATTTATATATTGATCATATATCCTGCAACCTTGCTATGCTCTTTTATATGTGCTTTTGCATTTGAGAAGTCATCTGCAAAAAGAGACAGTTTTATTTTATCCTTTCCAAGATGCATGTATTTTATTGTTATTTCATTGCTTGTTGCAGTGGCTAAGCCTTCCAGTATAATGTTAAGTAGGAATGGTGAGCAAAGACATCCCTGCCTTATTGCCAATCTTAAGTGGAATGCATTCTGCTTTTCTGTCATTGTCTATGATGTTAACTGCCTTTTTAAGGTGCCCTAATTCAGATAAAGGAAGTTCCTGTGAGTCTTAGTTTCCTGAGGAATTTTAATTCACCAATGGGTATTGAAATTTTCCACATTTTTCTACAAGAACTAAGGCAATTATATAATTTTTCTTATTCGTCCCCTTAATATGGTGAATTATGTTGTTTATCTTTAAATATTGAACTGAATTTGCCTTCCTGGAACAAAAACCTACTTGGTAATGATATAATATCTTTCTAATATATAGCTAGATTCAAATTTCTACTATTTTGCTGATTGTTTTTAGTTTATAATCTGAAAGGATATTGGTCTCTGGCTTTCCTTTCCCATAATGTCTTTGTCTGGTTTTGAAATTAGAGTAATACTTGCCTCATAAAATGACTGTGAGTTGTTGCTTCCTCTTTTATTTTCTGCAAGAGACTGTGCAGAACTGGTATATTTCTTCCTTAAATGTTTAGTAGAATTTGCAGTGAAACCTCTTCTGGATCTGGCTTTTTTTTGAAAGGTTTTTAACTACAAATTCAATTTAATAGGTATAAGATTATCTATATCTTCTTGATTGAGTTTTCATATTTTTTGCTGTGCAAGTAATTGGTCTAGTTCATCTACAGGCATTTATAGATATAGAGTTGTTCTGCTATTCTCTTGTTATACTTTTAATATCTTGGGAGTCTGTAGTCATATTTGTTTTATTACTGACACTCATGATTTGTGTTCTTTTTCTGTGTGTTTGACTATTCTTTTTCAAGCTAGTTAAAGTTTTATAATTTTTGTCGGTTTTTCCATGTACCAGTTTTTGTATTCATTTATTTTATCTATTATTCTGCTTTTAATTTTATTGATTCCTGCTCTTATCTTTATTATTTACTTCCTTCCACTTCATTTGTGTTGAGAATGATCTTTTTTCCTAGTTTCTTAAGCTAGAAATTAATTTTATTATTGATTTGAATTTTTATACTTTTCTAATTTAATGCTATAAATTCCCTATGAATATTGCATTAGGCTGCATCTTGCCAACTTTGATATGTTACATTTTCATTTTCAATCATTTCTTCATTTCAATATATTTTCTAATTTTCCTTAAGATTTTCTTTTTGACCCATGGGTTACATGGAAGTATTACCTCCTCTTTTATTTCAGAGTATTTGATAATTTTCTATAAATATCTCTTATTGATTTCTATTTTAATTCATTATCATCTGAGAACATGCATTTTATGATTGGTCAATGCAGAACTGAAAAAATGTGTGTTGTGTTGTTGGTAAAATGTTTAAAACTTTCAAGTTTCCATCACCAAACAATTTTCTAATTTAACTCATTAAAATGCCTGTCTTCATCTATCGTATTCATTTTGAAGATTTCCAAATCTGTGTCTGTGGCATAAGTATGTATTTTATGCCCAGGGTTTTTCATATGCACCCAAACATTTATCATACTTCTTTACTTGGTCAAAAAGACTCTTCAAAACCAATAGGTTTCATAATCTACTCTGAAACCTGTGCTTAGTCTTTGATTATTTATTTCCCTCTCCAATAGGTCTTCCAAGATCTTCTTACAAAGTCCTTCTTATATCTTGCCCTTACTTCAGTATTATCCTAATGTTTTCCTTTGCCAACAGACTCAACTTCCATATAATTGAGTCTCCATAATACTATTGATGTGAGTTTTTGGAAATAAAAATTTATCATTTACCACTTGCCTACCTTCACTTACATTTTCCTATGGCTTTTCACTATCTTTGAGATATTAAAACAAACAAATGCAAATGCACAAACAATAAACACTTAGCCTAGAGTTGGTTGTTCATAATCCAGCTCCTTCCTACTTTATTTCAGTTTTTCATCATTATTCCATTTTTCTTGCACATTTAAATCTGTCCATGCTGAATGACTTGTAAAACATGTTCTACTCCCACTCTCTTACCCTCACCTGAGTTATCAGAAGCATTTACTTTTCTCCATAAATGTATGTTTTATTACTTAATATTATATTGTAATTGTTTATTATTTCATATATCTTCCTATTAGATTATGAGATCCTTCAGGGTAGAGAATGTAATTTCATCATCTACACATCCCTTCCAGCACCCAGCAGCGTGTCCAACTCACAATAAATACTTAATAATACTTAATTTGAATGAATGACTAAATGAATGATTGACTGAATGAAAGAATAAGCAATTGGACCAGGACTGGAAACCACATATTCTATTTTCAAGTAACAAAGCAACTGTTTTTAGTAGGACAGTAATTAGTTATTGCATTACATGACAGTGCAGTAAAGGGCAGCTTTACTGTATAAGTGGGTAAAATAACGTGTGCTGTTAGATTTTTTAAATGCTTTTGGCTATAGATGCACCTTGTTCTAATGTCATGAATAAATATTTTACAAGCATTCTCAGGTCTAGTCTTTTGAAAATGTTGTAACTGATAGCTAAATGCATTGCTTTGCATTTGCTCCCCCAGGAGCTTGGCTACCACTTCTATGCCAATTCCAGTCTCATGATATTTTGCTATCACATATTCCATCAACTTATCTCTTCACTAACTACAAGAGTTTAGTATTATCTCTATCTGTGGTTATTCCACTTGAACTCAATCCAGTTAATTTAGGAAAGGTTGAATAAAAATGGTCTCAATCCAGGTTAAACAACAGCATTCTTTAATAAAGGGATTCTTATCCTTAAGTTTGTAAATCAAACTAGTTTCCAATCTATGAGTAAACAATATCTCTAACCTTTGGGATATCCAAATGTCCCAAAAGGCTAGGGTTTTACCAAAGGTGTTTTTTTTTAAAGATTTATTTATATTTATTTATATATCCCCCCCTTGCTGCTTGAGCTTGCTGTGTTCATTTGCTTTGCATTTTTCTGTATCTGCTTGTCTCCCCCTGCTGCAGCATCCTGCTGAGTCAGCGCACCGTGCAGCAGCTTGCCTGCTCGTGGTGGCTTGCCTTCTCCAGGAGGCCCCAGGAACCAAACCCGGGGCCTCCCATGTGGTAAACCAGAGCCCTACCAATTGAGCCACAGCTGGTTCCCCCAAAGGTGTTTTGAATGTTGAACTACATTGAATTCAATAGTTCTTCTTTATATAATATCATATTTACCCATTCAAACAGCTTAAAGGAATTATTCAAACCTAAAGTCTATTTACAGACATTGAGTTGATGTAGCATGATGAAGCTATAGAATCTAACATAAAGATGCCATTGACTATTGAGGAAGTATACCACTTGGGCTCACTATTAAGAAATTTAAATGATTGTTTTATGATATCAAAGTTTTGAAATACTGTTTAGGTCTGTTTGCAAAGATGCATTATGGTGGTTTGAAAAGCAACAGTGCAATCTATGTAAGTCACTGAACATAGAGGTTAGCACATAGTAAGCTCTTAATAGATGCTGACTTTTATAATTTATTCCTTTATATTTAAACCCACTCTTCAGGAAGCTGTAAAAAGGAATGAGTTTCTATAAAATTCATATTCTTCCTGGAAAATGTTTAAAATGAGGTTTTATTATCGTTTTGGTTACATTAATGATGTATTTCCTTTGCTTACTGGCTTGTATTCTACTATAATCTAAACTGTAAGCACCCAAGGATTATTTGGTCTCAGTAGAGGACTGTTGTAGAAGCCCTGTTCAGGGGCTTTTAATTTATTTCTACCTCAAGTCAACATTGTCACCACAAATTATAAGAAAGATAAGAATCAAATATTATCTATTATGATTTTATTTTCCTTAATACCCAAGGAAACTGTGTGCATAATGTCCCTTTTCCTTACGGAATTATATCTTTTCATTCACTGACTATTGCATATTTCCTCCTATGGATTAAGTTAATTTACTCTTTAAAATGTCTCTCTCCACTATCTCCTAGTCTTCCCCTAATTTCTGATGCTCATTCACAGAATAGAGCAATATTCCACATGAAGTAATAAAAATGAAATACAACAAAGATGGAAAATCAGATCTGGCATTTAGGAGACAGTTTTAATATGCCACAAATTCTCACATCCTTAGTCTGCTACAGAGTTAATAGACTTATTGTATGTCCTTTTCAATTGTGGAACAGAAATAACTGATAAGGAAACAAATTAGCTAAAACATAGTTAAGACATCTCTTTTGTAGTGATTGATTAAAATTTGGTTCACAGAGTATTATTTGTGAGTGATGCAAAACAAGGAATCAAATCAGTTAAGGTCCTTAAAGAGCCCAGAAAACTTTGAAAAATCATGTTCACGATTGCTTTCAACTTGAAATAATTGCTTTCTGTTCACCTGAAATTTCCACTTCACTCACATCATTCCTCAAACAGGAAACTTCAGAATTCTTTGTCATTATTAACTATGTTTAGCTTACTCTCACTCCTGCTTTGCTTCTTTATCTGCTTTCATCACTGACCTCCCCAACCAGTAGGTCTCTTTATCAGCATCTTTATTTAATTATCAATGTAGCACTGTCTCTCAAGATAGTCATCTGCCAAGAAAACCACCATGCCCCCAGGTCTGCTTTCCTCAACCTAAAATCTTATAAGAAAGACTTTCATAGATATTTTGCAACAATAGGATGACAGGTGATAATCCTGCTTCTGACCCTTGGAACTGTATCTCCTCAATTACTTTCTTT